>JAQFYD010001806.1:0-11096 GCA_034694225.1 Bourletiella hortensis
AAAGCCAAAAACTGCAGAGCATACGCAAAGATTGACACTCAAAATCTATACAACTTTAATGGTGCTTTTTCGGAAACGCTTGGAAGCCCTTGGCCCACTTTCCGATTTTCGAACCTTTGGAACTACCGGTTTCGTCTCCAATACTGCTTCCTCTACACCCGGTTCTTCTTCCTTCTCATCTTCAACGTTGAAATAGCATGATGCTGGCGCAACTTGGTTCCCATCTACGCCTAATGCCTCACGGTTCTCTACTGCCGTCCTCACTTGCTCTGTCATCAGCAGCTCCCGGAATCCCACAGTAAAGCACACGGTGAAAAACTGGTCCGCAGCGTGAATCATTAGGAAAAGTGCTGCAACTGGCTGAACGGCATGCTCCCATCCATGTGCAACAGGCCAGAATGGAATGATATAAAGTGTCCAAAACAGAAATGCAACGGCGCCGTGGCAGAGCTCGATGATCATCAAAATAACGGCCAGGAGTAACGGGAGCAGCTTAAGCTGCACGTTTTGAGTACATGCATACACAAAAAGAACACTTACGTAAATTGACCTTCATTGGCGCGGCATGCGCGACCATTGACCATGCTTTAGTTCGACTATGCAGAATACTTACGCAGCTTACCCCCGTCGTCAGCAAAATCGCTGTAGTTGCTTTACACACGAGCACTTTCCCGTAACCAAAAACCAAAAAGAGGGCAAGCTTGTCCATTCGGTCCTTGAATCTATCTGCGGAAAGACCTTGCGATGATTATCCTTACCAACACTGAGTTGTGGAAGCTTTCAGACTCACGTGACAAAATCAAGAAGGGGGACGCGAATGCATATTGAATGGGTCCCACTTCCGAAAGCATGTTTACCCAAAGTAAATGCCACTGCAATAATCTCACTGCCAGCAAAGCACTACTGGGAACAGAAAGGGTTGCAATAATGCCTTATACTCGGTTCTTTAGTGCTGATCTGAAAAAGGATTAAGTGCAAAACAGCAGACATACCAGAAATGCAAGGCCATGACAGCCCACGAGCTTTTTTAGTTGTATTGCGTATTCCTGCTCACTCTGCCCATCTTTTCGTTTCGTTACTTTCCAGTACCATGCGGTCCTTTGATGGGCGGGTTGTCCAAGTTCCGCTTGTTCAGCATTTGAATTAGTACTAGCACCTCCGTCATTATTCGCTCCTTCCACAAGCATCATTCGCTTTTAGCCTGTCGGTTTACACGGCTTTCCAAATCTTTTCCCAAAATTTACCAACAGAAAATGGAGTACGATGGTTTCGAAATCTACGTTTTTGTTGTTTTTGGAACACTGCAAAGTATTCATTTATTTCGTTGCTTTGGGCACCATAGTCCTTAACAATTAATATCCCAGTGACGTGATTTGCATTGTTACCACAAAAGGACACAGTTGCAAATGTTTCAGTTGCTCGGAACTTCCGAGTCGGAAGCAATTACGTGTTTTCATGCCCAAGAGGCTTTTACGCGATTTATTCAACAGTTAGTTAAAGCTTGCCAGCAAACGAAATCATCTAAAATGCGTCATCGACTCATGGCCAGCGCAGTGTTGCGGCTGGGGCCTTTATGGCTATGGATCTCGTGGCCCCTACAATGAAGGAGGTTCAGGCTATGGTGAACCTTGCTATGGCCGAGGATGGACGTGAGTCGTGCAGCTCGTTTAATTTAAATATACCTGAAATCTGCAAGATTTCTACACTAAGCTGAATAAAGACATTTGATTCAGATATTTTAATGTCGAACCTTTTGCGGATTGAATAAACTACAAATCTTTGACCTTATTGTCAAGCTGATTCATAAGGAACAGAATACACTCGTTCCAATTCCCAGATTGGAAATACAACGGAACGACGTAATAGTGATAACGTTAGAGTAGCTGTTCATCAAGTCAAAGTTTCAGTAAACACAGAAGCCGCCGCCGCACCAACAGCTGCATACCAGCCAGCTGAAGTAAACTACAAATGTTATTTGTAACGCGTCTGCATCCCAAAGAATAAAATCTGTTCAATATTCACCGGACTTTAGCAGCGTTATCGACATAGCCAGATCTCTTGACACGGACGGTAGAAAGACATTGCAATCACCACTATTGTACGCTCCAACTGTCCAATTATGTCAGTCATACCTGTTTAACTTGGAATTCAACTGGCCTCAAGCTGTGCCACCGCAGAGTTTGAAAAAGTGCGTGAGTAACTAATTGAAAGTGAGTAAATAAATATGCCCCTTTCTTTCGCCACAATGGGTCATTTAACCTTTTGCCGGCATGGATGCAGAGACAGCGACATTAGGACAGAAATAGCAATAGGACTGCGGTCCTGCTCATTTATGTCCAAACGAAAACGCAGCAAATCTAGGCCTATTTTTCGTACATAAAAACCAAAGCCGCTCCGTTTGTCTTCATTCACTCTTGGTTTATCCATTCAGTTCGTGTCTTTTGAAATTTTAGTAGAATACATTTCAAAATCCGGAAGAGTTGTTACCGTTTATAGTAGCAACAATGCTAGGAGTTGTAAGAGCAGTAAGAGCACACCTTGGTATCGTCGCAGTGATAATTTTCCTTAACGCCACGCTTGCTTGTCACTGTTTTTCTGCCATACTTCTTTGAAAGAACAGAAAGAAATACTTGGGGCTACTCCAAAAGGGGACTTGAAGGTACCATAACTGTTTCCAGATTTATACAAGAACTTCTGAGGGGGGCTTTTCGAACGTTATTTTGATGCGGCAAACACAGAAACACCTGTAGCTCCCATGGACTTCCAGTTCCCAGTCCTCAATCCTGCAAGTCGGATTGCTGTAGTTTGTTGTGGGGACCGTGGATCTGAAACACTTACCCTAATAAAACCAGCCATCATATTCAGCCAGGACGCACAACTGGAGCTGTTTATCCTGGCAGACAAGATTTGTTTGCAGGACATTTCATCCGAGGTACAGTCGTACTAACTGCTTCAGTCCTTTATGAACGCCAATTTTTGCTTGCTCCCTGTTGAATTCGCTTTAATCACCGGTTTCATTTTGCCGTAGGTTTACAGTTTGAAACAGCTGGCAACAAGTTTCACGTACAAAGGCATTCCTCATTTCATTCAAAAGGGTACGGAGCACTGGAAAGTTCAAGAGCGATGGATGTGCGCTACGGCAGGGATGTTTCTACACGTAAGCAGCTTAGACGTTAAAATTTTACCAGGAATTAACCATGAAAATCAGACAGGCAAGGCGTCAGGAACAAATTTCATTGAATTATCAGACCATAATCGCGGAAATCGACTCAGTGTTGTACCTTGACACCGACGTTATAATTCTGTCAAACGTGACGGAAATGTGGGAGTACTTTCAAAAGCAACTAAAGAAAACAGAACGCTGTGGTGTCACTCGCAAATCATGTCCCACCCCCGGCAATGTACCACTATGGTTTAATACGGAAAGTCCCTGTTTTTGGAGCCGGAGGTACGTGCACGGCTACTGTTGCACTCTGTACAGCATTGCAAATGCACTAAGCAGGTTATGTAGCTGTAACTTGTGTGTTGCATTTCAATCTTTTGTTACGTTTGCAGCCATTAATTCTGGGGTTATTTTCATGAATTTAATCCGCCTGAGAGCTTTTCAGTTTGAACAGCTGGCGCTGGACACATACACGAAGTATAAGGGAAAACTCACTAATGGACTTGATCAGGACATGACAAACATTATTTTTGGGACGCACCAGGGCAATCCATCTCTTGATTCATTGCCATGGCATGGCCAGTAAAGTCTGCTTGGAATTTTCGGTTTGTATATAAGCTTTGCTAACTGCAACTGGAAGTCTCCTCCGCACAGATAACGCTACCATAATGGATTGTACGTACAATTTGGATCCTGAAAATTGTGGGTACGGGAAGGGAAATTGTTCTGTGGATATGAGTTTTCCGGATGGAACGAACGAGCCACTATGTTTCTGCAACCAGACTCTATCTCATGGCGTGAAAATGGTTCATAGGTTTGCGATGCATTTCACCTTATGGAACCATCCCTTCATGCAGAATCTGTCCGGTGCATTCCGTGGGGTAACTTTGATTTTTCCCAGAGTAATTATTAATCGTATCTTTGACGCGCTTACTTTATGTACTAATTATCTGTAGTTGAAGTTACTGGGCTTGGCTAAAGTAATGGATACCGTAGTGAAATTGAAGGAAGACTTCCAAAACCTTGCTTTTACTTGACGGCGGATGCCATGTATGGGAATGAATGCAGAAGAGTACCTGCGGCGAATTCAATCTTGAAACGTCGTTAAGTAATTAAATGTATCGTATAGAAAGATTTCTACGTCAGGTTGTCCGCTGGTAATTATTCTTTAAGTTTCGCATAATTTTCGGTTGGAATCACTGTCTCTCTTAATCTCATCTCACATAGCTACGACGACGTCGAAAAAATGACACTCGACTTCAACCTGAGTACTGCTGATTATGGAAGTGAACGTTAAATTAATGAAGGGCAAGATCTTCGCCCTGCCTGGAGGTAACTACATCAAGGAATGATGATCTAAAATCTGCTTATTCACAGACTTCATTTTCGGTGTCCCACATATGTGTTTTTGTCAGTACCTCGCAATTTCGCAGTTTATCCAGAGAAGAACAAATATTTGTAAAACAAATTGGAAGAAAAAACAATCAGTTTTCCTACAGCTGTAGTCATTCAAATGGCTAGGATCAGTAAAGAGAAATGAACTTAACTTTCACTTAAGCCCCATGCATGGATTTAAGGCTGACGGCTGCCCCTTCTCACGCTGTGCTGCTCCCATTTCACGTTCTTTCATTAATCATGTGCAGAAAACGTGACGGCTGAACCCACAGCAACAATAGACCATAATGCAACTGGTGCATAAATGCTTACATGCTCGTAAAATTTTGGTTTCAGTTTGAGTACCGTTGAAGGCCCTTATTTGGGACACTTTGCAGGATATAACCTATTCAATGCTCCAGTACTTTTGACCCATGGCACTCAGAGAGATGAGTCGTGGCAGAATTTAAGTACCCATAGAAACACATATTTACACAAAAAATCAAGGATCTAGCGGCAAGCATTTCGAAGTTATAGTTAATAGAAGTTAACTCGGTTTGTTTTGCCAGAGTGACCTTATTTGGGACACCAAGATTTTTTGCAGTCTCCGCAGTCCTACGCTACCAAATTGAAAATATCGTCATTGAAAATGTGTTCCTGAGTTTTTTAAGAGTTTTGGGAGATTTTTTATATTCACCTACAGTTAGCTAATTGACATTACCGGCTTATTGCAATTAGTGATAATGGACTGTAACTAAATGTAATTTTTGAAGTTAGTCATCCTAAATATCTACTTTCAGGACCCTACCTTATGTTTTTGCTAATTTTCGAATCAATTTTGGAGCCATTTGCAAAGTTAAAGTTTACAATAGAAAAGATGCACAAATTGTTCCCGTTTAAACACGTGTGAGTACATACTGTCCCAAATTAGGGCACTTTGGGCTGAATTCGAGGATGCTTTTTTAAATCTCTGTAGTACGTAAACCCGAACCCGGAAAATCCTCAAAATTTGCAGGTAGCCTCTCATGAACACGAATTACCAAGTACTGAAGTCTGGCTAACCAGTTCAAACTACAACTGGGTCACTGAGGTCAAAGTTGTGGGATACAAATTTTGTCAATTCAAAGTTCCCCTATTCGCGCCCCATTTTTTCGAAAGCCATGGCAGTAAGGAGGTAGAAGATGGCTGATTCTGAAAGGCCATAAGAAGGACTTTCTGTTGATGCGATCTTTATCGAATTTCAGCCGCCCACTTCGTCAAAATTTAGATTTGAAACAAATGTCTCGAATGTCCCATGTAAGGCTACTGTCCCAAATTAGGGCCTCAGACAGTACACCATGTAAGCCGTGATCTTCTAGTGGTTAGGACCCTGCGTTGTGGCCGCAGTAACCTAGATTCAAATCCTGGTCACGGCATTAACTATTTTTGAAAAAATTTTGTCTCGTTTCGTCATTGTCATGATTTCACGCAAATATTAGACTGTCAGCGGTATTTTTGTGAGAGACCGAGTTTTAGCCCATATTTTACCCGCCGAGCATGGATTTTGGGCTTCAACTGATGAATTCATGCCTGCATAGGAAAGAAAACGGAAAATGCAGTGCCTTGCGGCTGCAACTCGTTACAAAAATGTCAAAACTTACTTGCCAGCAAGGCTCATACAAGTCTAGGTTAGGGAAAGATGCTCGGGGTTCGACGCGGTTCGCAGGTGACGTCACTACGCCGTGCTTCTAACATTACTGTACATACGGCGCCCCCGATACGGGAAATTGTAGGCGCTTGTACAACTTTTTATTACTTCTGTGTTAATAGCCATATTTTAAAACCTAGGATCTGAAGAAATTGAGTTTAAAAGACTAAAACTTTCCGCGTAATTGGGATTTAAAGTTTGCAATTTTTGGAATGTATATGCCATTGTAGTAAACGGCGCAATATGATTCCCGCGCAACCGAGGTTCGCAGCACATGTCACGTTTCTGTGGGGTAGCCTGGCTGTGGAACTGCTTTTGCTTTAGCATTGCAGATTGCCCAACCTAGAGTTGTATGAGCCTTGCTTGCCAGTTGGATTATTACAATCATGCCAGCAAGGCCAGTTGCAGTAAAAATATTGTAGGACTGACTCATGATGTAAGAGAGAGAGAGAGAGATGTGTTCATGCCGCCCGTGGGTCGCACGGGGTCTGTTTTTGGTGTCTATGTGCAAGTCCAGCTGCTATTTATAAGACACACTGAGCCACTTTTTGCTAGCTGTTTACACGCTCCCTGTTTGCAAATGATGTGTAAACGAACGCTGAAGGATGCGGTTGTTAGCTGGAATTCATGATTGGTTGTGAATCATTATCATAAGAATGATGCTCTAAAATCTGCTTAATCACTACAGACTTCATTCTTGGAAGTGTCTCACATATGAGCTTATGTCAGTACCTCAAAATTTCCCAGTTTATCCAGATTAGAACAAGTATTTGAAAAACAATTGGATGAAAAAACATGAAATCATGTTTCCTGCAGCTGTAGTCATTCAAATGGCTATGATAAGGAAAGAGAAATGAAATCATATTTCACTTAAGCCCCGTACATTGATTTAAGGCTGACTGTTGCCCTTCACACTGCGCTGCTCCCATTTCACGCTCTTTAATTAATCATGTGCAGAAAACTTGACAGCTGAGCCCACAGCAACAATAGACCATAAGAATGGAACTGGTGGATACATCCTCGTAAAATTTCAGTTAAAGTTTATGTACACCATGTGAGCCGTGATCGTCTAGTGGTTAGGACCCTGCGTTGTGGCCGCAGTAACCCAGGTTCGAATCCTGGTCACGGCATCAATTGCTTTTGCAAAAACTGCTTCTTTTTTCGTCAGTGCCATAATTTCACACAAATATTAGACAGTCAAGGCTATTTTCGTGTGAGACAAAGTTTGACAGAGAATAACAATCCATTGTTTGTTGTTGCACCTCTGTCCCATGTAATTGTTAAGGATCGTACTGTTTGATACTTTTTTAACGAAATAAATGGGAAGCATTGAGGTAATATAGAATCTGTCATGGAAAGTCCGGTCCAAATGTACAGTTTGATGAAAATGTATTTAATCTACAGAATAGTGAATAATTATAAGCAGCAAGTCAAACCATATGCCACGTGTCATCCGGACAAGGCTGAAGGTGAAACTCAACGTGACCAGCCAGTGACTCAGTCATTCTTGGGATCAGTTCCTGAGATGCATTAGCAGAAATACAACATTTCACGATATGTTGATTGATGTCATTTACATGATAGAGCCAAACCTCACCGCTACTGAAGCTGCATCTTCCTTCGCAGTACACAAATTGTATTTAATGCATACTGATCCATATGAACTTGACCCATCCGCTTTATCTCGAAGGTCATTCAAAGCTATAGCCGATCCGCTCGCTCGGCCGTCCTAGCCACAGCTTTTCTGGCACAGACGATTAATATAAATTCTGCAACGAAAGTTACGCAGCGTCATTCGTGCATTACATTTAAAGCTGACAGCTACTCTGTTACTGTTACAAGCTGAGATCAATAACTGTCAGTTTTTCGCTCCAAAAGCTTCCAGCTACATTTTCTCATTTTATCCTGATTTTAACAGCTGTGAACCCCGAGAAAATGCATCACTACAAGCGTGGATCCGTCAGGGTCATTGGGTTAATGCCTCTTGCATTCATGTGTTTCGTGATCTCCACCATGGCCGTGACCAGCCCTCCTTCAATCACACGTGGCAGTGACGGTCGGTTGCAAGATTCACGGCGTGAGAGTATGTTTACACGTGGAAACAATAATGATATTAACAAACCACGTGCTACAAATGGAGACACCCGGTTCCCAACAACAACAGCGCCTGCTACCACTACTGTGCCGGTGAGAACCCAAAAGCGTCAAAGTTTCGCAGAACTCGACCCGAATCTGGATTACTTTTCATATGAGGCTAATAGCCAAGAGGCGTCCGGGAGTGATGGGAATGCTGAAGGCCTTGACGTTGCCCAAGTCCAAGGTACAATATATTGCACAGCATGTACTTAAATTAGTTTTTGGCCGTTATTTTCGCTGGGAATTTGCCTAACGACAACAAACTAACAATGCTTCTATAAATTCCACAGCTAAATTGGACGAATGTAAAGCTAACTTGAGTCATGCTCAGCACTATTCAACGAAAGCACCGGCTTTGCAAGTCGCAATCAAGAACATGTGTTACGCTGTGGAGAAAAGAATTATAAACAGACTTGGTGTGCTAGACCAAGTTCGGCAGGCCTGTGAAGTTTTAAAAGGAGGACGACTTGGACAGAAGCTTGATGAGGGGCAGAATCAAACTACTACCGGAACTACCGCCGGTCAGGTCAACTTCCCACCGTGGCTGAATATTTCTGTCAGGACCAGCTGAAAGAGAAAATATATCCCAAGCTTTAAGATTTCATCATAATACTGCGTCGTTGTAAATCCAGAAACTTGGAGGAGTAAATCTACGTTCATGGAAAGAAATGATGCTGGTGTTTGAGTTAGAATTTCATTAGAATTTATTGATTAATTTTGTGCCTTTCAATCCTTCGTCTTTACCATAAATAAAATTGTGTTTCTTGGTCTGCAAGAAATTGGAGTAAAATATGTGTGACCAAAGGTAGGAGTGACAAAAGAGAGGAACCCATGGTCTCAATCTGTACCTGCATACACTTTGCATCTTGTAAGAATCGGAAACCAAAAAACTCAGGGTGGAACAACCATACTAGGAAACCAATTCGGCAAGAACCTGTCGTGCGCACAACAAATTCTAGAGAGATTGGCGTCAAATTCCTCTCCATGCTCCTGAAATCCTCAACTCTGACGGTAACACACGGAACCGACTTAATCACCCTTTGAGCCAGTCGCCTATCAACCTTTAGACTCCGCGAAATCAACCCTCTTTGGATGTGACCCATTGCGTCAGGAATGGCATTCACGTTAGACCACATTACGGAAAAGGTAAGCACCTGAACAACAAAATGACGAATATGAAGGTGGCCAAAAACTGCTGCGCGAAGGCTACTCGTACAAAGAAGTTATACAATTGGTTCCTTAACTTACGGGTACACCCTAAGTGACTGACGTTTCTGCAGTATTCGAAACCAACCATGCAATGGAGATCCACAGCGTTGTAAATCTTGATGTCGCCGCTGCTCAAACCAACAATAACCTTTTTCCCGTAAACTTCCACCGCAGTTGATGTTATAGTTTTCCCATTCCAATTAATTTACCAGTCTCTTGATTTCGGAACTTCTAAAGGGCCTCGGCCAAACAATGGCTTGAGCGTTCTCTCCGCCCTTCAGGAGCAAAATCGATCAGACCAATGCCTTCCTATTGGACTACACAGCTTGATTGATTTAAGCCACTTGAGATTCAATCAGTTACACAAGAGCTAACCGCAACATTCAGTTATTTTTCCATTTCGTCTGTTGGTAACTGGGCCATCGAGCATGCGGCCTTTTTGTGTATCGCCAAGTTTCGATCCTTTGCGTTTCAGTTTGCATTTTCGCAAGGCAGACGGCGGCAGAGGGTTTATAAGGTCTTGGACTTTTGTTCTTGGAATTAGCCCCCCGAACCACCTGGCTGCTTGCTGGCGGTTAAAACGTTTCAGCTTCCGAACGTCAGGGAAACGAAACGCTCTTTGTTCAGCAGCCCACAATCAGCAGTTGTTAATACTAGCCAACAAGCCATTGTTTTTCCGTCTCTCAAGCTGGGCAAGTGAGCTATTGTTAATTATCACCAAAAATATCGAATACTTTGGAATCAACCTTGTGAAAAGGCAATATGGCTTTGAAATCATCGGCTTCGGTAAGTTTTTGTGTAACAGCCATCACAGCGATAAATTGTATCCTAGAACTCAGGTTTAAACATTTTCATTCCGCTTGTTAGCCCAGCCACGTGAAGAAGACGTTCATCTTTGAAGTTCCGAATGTTATGAAAGAGGTAAAACTGCTGGAGAGGTCACTGATTGGACGTCAGGTTTCTCCAATGCTATATGAATTCGTCGGGCTTTCCCACAAATTTAAGGGGTGAGTGGTTGTCGTTATTAATAGTTTTGAATGAAGTTAGTGCTTTTAGTGGTTTTACCTCATGCTTCGCCCCCTCAGAACATCTCACGACAAAAGTTTTTTCGGGACCTATTGCAGGAGTATTACTGTCGAACTGAAAGGTGCAATTATCGAATTGACCACGAAGCTGAACCCTGGCAGCCACCAGTATCATAATGGGAACCCCTATGGCTCCCATGACGTAAAATGCCTTCTTGATGCTGAGCTGGAGTGTGAAAACTTCCAGTACAAGTGTAGCGCGCAGCGTAAGATTTTAGTAACCAGAATGTATAATACACATGAAGTAATTTTATTTCAAAAAATCGTGTCCTTTACTCTTGAAGGTAAGTCGTATGGAGCACTGAAAGGGCAGCCGTGTCAGCCACATTGCTCGTCTACATCGATGAATTTGGATAAATTGAAGGAAGCCGTTCCGGAGCATTTGAAAAATCACGTTTGCCTCCGAATCACTACCACTTGGACTGTCTTTGACACTCTTCGG
>JAQFYD010001807.1:0-11084 GCA_034694225.1 Bourletiella hortensis
GTACTAGCTAGTATTGATTGGTGCCTATGAAATGTCTCCCCCTAACAATATTCCCAAAATAATCGTGTCCATTTATAAAAAAAAATGGATTGGGGACATTTGCATGGGGCTCCAAGTCCGGAAATTGAGTGTCGAAAAAAATTACAAACATCAACAAAATTGTAACAGCAGCAGCAGCAGCAGTAGTTCCCCACACATGTATCATTAACTAGAACACACATACACACACACCACCACCAGTCGGAATGTTCGTATCAATGGCCTAATTATGCGTAAATAAGCATGTCCAGCATGCGAAGACGAGGTACCAGTGTCTCGATCGTGTTCGGGAAACCTGCCTCTCTGATTTCCCAGAGAGAGCGGAAGCTACTTGACGCTTCACACGAACCATACATTATTCGATACATCGTTTTTGATTAAATTCAACCCTACATGTAAAACAGCTATGTAAACATCAACAGCATTTGCAAGCACAGAAGGGTGACTCGCGACCTCACGGCTAACTTTACTCCGTACTCTAACTTTAAAATAGTTTGTCGGCGCAAAGAGTTAAATAAAATGTGCGTAATCATGGCAAAAAGAGCATCTGAGCGTTAATTCTTTAAGTAAATTACAAAAACATGGCTTCCTTAAAGTCTTAAGCTACCCAAAACCTATTACGGAACCCAGTTCCAGTACGCTAGAAACAGTACAAACCAGCCAACCCGTTCCAACATTTGAGCACGAAAGATTTCTGTCGATACTACTAGTAAGTGGCTAAACCTTGAAAAGCGCAATAATGTTTGCAAACTGCTTCGAGAACTCGTGTAATTTGCAAGCAGGTTTTCCAATGGTGCAACATAAAGAAGGTAACTGAAAGCACTAATGAAAGATAATTGAATTCCGAGATTCTTGATTGGCGTAATGTGCACATTCATGGCATTGTCCTATAGCTACAATAAAGGATCAAAGGCTACAAGTGGTATACATTCGAACATTATTATTATAATCTTCATAACTTAAACTAATAGGTGGGCTGGAAGTAGTAAGCGATGAAATTGGCATGGATAATCACACGAACTACTTTCCAAGTTAGTTAAAAGTTTTTCCTCTTCAGTAATTGTTGGGGTAGTTGTGTGTTAAAGTACCCGCATGGTTCAATGAGTGGGAATAAAAATTGCGGACGACAAAGTTTTAATTTGTTTCCTCACGCCAGCAGAATTTTCCCATATTATATGTCTAAAACATTAAACATACTTGTTCCATATGTAAACAGTGGTTATTTGCGGTAAAAACAGCTTCAGAGAGACAGAGAGAGGGTGCCAAGCAAAGCAGGGGGATGGATGATATGGAGCAGAAACAAGTAAGTAATATACTTACACGCGTTTTTGAATCTCTCTTCCACGTGTCTACAGTCCGTTCGTGTATAAGCCGTAGAATTTTTGATGTGAGTAATGATAAAGGTTGTGCAGCTACTACTACTGTGAGGATGATGCCATATAGTTAAACTAATCACATCCTGTGAATCATTGCGAATCAATCAGACGCAATAATAATTGGTTACATTTTGAAATTCAATGAAAAGCATTGTGCAGACCTACAATTTTATCTACCGGGAACGCCCCGAACTCCACCACGATAAGTTTTCCCCATGTTCCTGTCAGTGTATGCTCCGCGTGTGTATGTTTATCTCCACATACAACCCTTTTGATTCAATACTTTTAGACTTCATTTCTAATGACAACAACAACAGAAGCAGCAGCAGTAGCAATTCAGTTTTCGTCAGCCCTCAAATACTGCTAATGCACTACAACTCATATGAATGCATGCTTTACATTGCTATCCCTCACATCATCATAAGTAAGAAATTTTTTTCGCTCCAAATTGCCCGACATTTAGGTGGTTCGTGGTGCTCTAATTGTGCCACACGACGGTACTACTACTTTCTGTCCCACAACATGAGAATCCATTGTCTTGGCGGTGAGAAACCCGTGGACGGATCAGGACTATTATCATCACCCATGCTCTCCCTCCTTCTCGCTACCCTCATTCAATTACAGCATTGTATTTTGCATAGAAAATTTAGTGCCGTATTGACAATTGGAATTGCATTTCGTAAGGTTTCCTTTTCCCTTTCATCATTATGATGGCTGCTATGACTGCAATATCGTGACAATTCACACTTGGTCAGAGTGCTAAAACTGGATCCTTTTATATTAATTATTATGCTAGCCGTCACACGCGGGTTTCTTTGCACATGAAAAGAAAAATCTATTGGGGAAAAAAAACCTGTTGCAAAATACTTGCTCCGTTTCTAGGAATAAAGAGTTTTTCCCATTAATGGTTTTATAACCTAAAAACCATTCATCTCAACCTGGAGGAGGAATGAATAGCAGCCGTGTAATAGTATAGGACACGGACACTTTGGGTTCCAGCAGGCTTGCGGAATCATTATTACGAAGACATTTGGGGTCGTAGAAGAAGTGAAATGACAAATGGATTTGAGAAGTAAAATAGAGCATAATGTAGAAGCAGTATAGATGGAGACTGGCCTTCAAGCTCCGAGTTGAAAAGGACTCGAAAATTTTTGCATATGTGGTCCTCCTACTTTAGCTAAGGAAAACAGCTGCAGAGAAGCTGGGTCTGCTTCAATAAGACGTGAAACCTATGTACTAAAGGGGTTTTCTATAAAAGAAGAGTCACTAACTCTCTTTATAAAAAGTATTCTTCTATGTGTATAATGCTGTCGCCGACTTGTGAACCTTCAGTAATAATTTGCCATGGTTCAGTTCCCGTAGCTGCCAACGGTGTTTGCACCACAAAGAATGATTGTTTGATCACCTTTTCCTCCCTCCTCCTTGCCATCCTCTTAGAATACTCTTCTTCCTCTTCTTCTTCTTTTTCTTGTCAACGGCTTTCATGAAAAAAGAGCTCAAGTCAACAGAAAATGTTGTTGAGCAATGATGAAATATGAATAAATTATCCTGAAGAAGCTGTTTGGTGGCGGCAGGGCAAGATCGGCATTTATTTAAAGATTTAGTGGCGACGAGGAGCTAAAAATTTGTTTATTTCATCTGCGTTGAAGTCACCATAGAGAAACTGAACTACCACGCAAGAAGAGACGATGATGATACTCTACGGCTGTTTTAACCCTCTACCATCTTCATAGCCGGCTGACTCGATAGGATGATGGTGAAGAAGAAGAAGATGATAAGAGAAGTAAGTGCATCTGTAATTAGATTTATTTATGTACGTTCATTTACACGGCTGGGCTATGCTTAAAAGGAAAGTCATGCAAGAAAATCACCTTGTGTGCCTAATTTGCAAATACCTGCATGCCTTCCACCTGAATTGTTTTACATGGGCAATGCTTGTGGTTTTTTGTTACTCATCCTCCCCTCTCAATAAGGCTTTACTTTACTGATGATTCGTTGGAAGCCAAAAATATTTTCGGTAGTTGGCATCTTCTTCATGTTGTTGTAGGCAGTGCATCACTATCATCACACGCTTGGCTGATGCTCGTAGCTACCTTATTTTGTATGTGGCAGCAGAGACAAGAAACTCTTAATACCGTGCGTGCAGACAATTTGGAAAAACAAAACAGGCGACGATGCTATACTTGTAGTTGCACTAATATTACACAACACTCCGTGGACAGAACAAATTGAGAATCGGTCCCTATAATGCTGATAAAAAATAAACTATTTCCATGTTTTCATGACCAATTCGTCATTCTTGACCATTTTCACAACGTAATGTAATAATGTCCCGTCGTGTGGACGGCTGGGAGTGTGACAGCCCTTAAATTACCACTGGTCGGATAAAAAAAGTAACAATTTGTTCGCTCTCCCGGTTTGCCCAATATTAGGAATAATAGCATGTGCTATGCAGTTCCATAATTTATTGCGTTTGTATATCTATACACGTCTGGGATCATTTCCCTTGTCATCATCACCGTCATCCTTCAAGAGGTCATCACCTTTGGGGATGCAATTTCTCATCATCATCATCATCGTCATTTGTAGCTGCTATGACTTATGCATGCATACTTTGCAATAACATTGATAGCGCTAATAATCATGTATATCGCTTAATCATTGCAGCTGCGGTGCATGAACGCTAATTATTTTTGCCTTAACTATTACCACAACAGTGTTTGTGAACGCATTGCCATACAGGGTGCGGCTCTTGGACGTTTACATTGCATTATCATAAATTAATAGTTGGAGCAAGTGGTAATGAAATTTTTAGCATTATTTCACTCTGGCCTGTTTAGCCAGTATAGAGAAGGCATCAGTTGCGAGCAGCTGAATTTGTAATTCAGTGCTGCTGATCTATCCTTTAGTGACATTTAGGAGCTACCAGGGTAGCATTAGCAGCAATAGCATTGAGGAAAGTATCATGGAATACTTTGGTGCAGGAAAGAAGTTATGATGAGGTTGAGGTTAGGGGTAGGAAAAATAATAATAATGTTATGTTTTATTCTCATTACGTGAAGTATTAAACATACAATTACTATTTGCCCCATATAATTTTATGGTTCGACAAGTTTTTCTATAATTACTTTCAATAAAGTGCTTTCAATAAAGTCAGATCTAGTATAGTATGTACACGAGTATTTTCAGTCCCCCGTGCTTAAGATGCGCTTCAAGTATTGGAATACATACGTTTATGTATTTGTAACACGGAGGATATGGAGTGTGGGGTTAGAATGCAAATGAAGTTGAGATTGTAGACTTTGATTTAGGTGCCACCCAAATGCAGATGATGATGACGGCGATTCCATGACTTGCCCAGTAGTAGTATATCCTGTGGGACTCCAGCCAGGCAAATCTAATAAACCACCTAATTTAATCTGGCTTTTACACTGATTTCATTAATACAGTCTTAATCCCTACCTATTTTTTTACGCTCCAAGGCACCATTCTCACTACACTACATGCCACCACCGCCGGTCAAATGTCAACATCATAAGTTCCTCATGAAGATTCTGTTTAGAATGTTTAACTTCTTCGTATAACTTGGTTCCTCTTTCTTTCTTTCTCCTCTCCATCCGCGGCACTCTTCATCCAATGATCCATGATTTATCGTGCTACTTACTGTGAGGGTCACATTTTTTCTTATTCTCCCTCTCTCTCTCTCCAGCTCCTTCGTTCCTCTTCATTTTTTTCGTCATGTCTTCTTCCGTACGTTACTTTACAGGAGGGTATGCTACCTTATGTGACTCATTTTTAAAAAATGTTTTCCCTTTTGGTCTCCCTTTGGTATGTGTCCAGGTAATAGGAACATCAATAATTTTAGCCAAAATTACATCCAACGCTTATTCCCACAGGTTCGCATCCATCCACAGCATTCCTTTAAGATTTGTTAACATGGTAGAGATAAATCTCGTTTATTTGCTTTAGTATGGGAAAGATGGTGATGATAGATCAGCAAGTATTTTCAACTAAAAGACGAGTGAGCTAATAGCTTTGCCGATATTTTGTACAATTTTATTGATGAATGTGAGTGCATCTTGTTAATATTGTGTAGTCAATTCTTCAAAGAAAGGTGCAGCAGGTAGGACCATAGCTTGTATAGCTATGTGCGAAAGAAGCGTAGTAAAGGTGAGTAGAGACTATACTATTAGATAGCTAAAAAAGTTGGGAAATTATGCAGTGAAAGAGTGGAGAGAAGAAGGATAGGAGTTAACGATGTAGTAAGCTTGCTTGTGGAGGATCAAGTTGTAGCAAAAACTTAATTTTCATAACAGGCTACCAGTTGTTTTAATTATGTCGTGAGGGAATATTTTATCGATGTTCCAATGTTTGTGTCTACACACGAATTTCTAATAATTCATTAGACCAGTGGTGATTGGTAGGCGTGCTCCAGACAGAAGGCAACCAAATCCCATCTATCTGATTTGTGTATTGATCCTATGCTCTCTTCATCCTACCACCACCACGAATGCCCCTACACTACTTGCTCCTGCTCTCTGGTCGTCTCTAATGCACATTAGCATATTATTATGATCTCTAACAGCAACACAGCAGCAGCAACAACAACAACAGTAGCAAGCATGAAATGTACGAGTCATTACAAGGAACAACAACAACAACAACAACCAAATTATATTAGCTGTACATGTGAGCTCATGAACTCATGTGATATTTTCTGTGTACTTTGTGCCATTATTATTATATTTGTTATGTCCGACCGAACAGGAGAAATGCAAGTAGCTACTACAGTAGCTGGGAATAAATAAAGAAACTGAAAGCTGTTAAAGTTCTAATTTGGAAAATAATCATATTACAAGACAAGCAGTAGCTGAGAAAGTATCATCATCATTATGTTCACTCTTGGCGTCATCGTCATCGCAAATCAAACACAAATCTGATAATTTTCCTCATCATTTCCACCACATACATGATGAGATGAAGAAAAAGACCGGGCGTGTGGGGAATGGAGCGGAAAATCAGGGGATATTTGTTGTAATTTGAGTAGCTAATCGAGATGGGACGCTCCTGCACGGAAGGATAGTAATAATGACTACTTCCGTAAAGTCTGCTACTTTCATTATGCATGTATTACGTATATGGGAGAGAGGTTGGTTCATATGCTATGCATGGTAAAAGTATTATTATAAAACTGCTGTTATTATTATACTTCCAATACGAAAAGATGATATGACAGGACAGGGCGAGGAATAAGAAGGAGGCATTTGAGGGTCCTATTAGAGCTTCTGTTAAAAATTGTACAAGGAGCATGTAGGATGAGGCCTATACTGAATGGAATGGCTCACTGACTTACTGCATATTATGTGGACCTTCCTTTATGTTAATGGGCTGAGCAAATGGACAAGAAAGTGCTTCTGTTTCATCGCATTCACATCATTTCCTTTACCTTATCCAACGTTAATGAACCGATCCGATAATAATGAACAGAGCTGAAAATCAAATCAACTTGCAAGTTCAACTTGTTGTTCTTTTTCTATCTTCGGCTACTGTACTTACTTCCACCGTGAGGTTAATCTCATTTTTTTTTCTCTCTTCTTCTTCTCCTTATTCTTCATCTTTTTCTCCTATCATTACTGCTTCATCTCTATACTCAATCTATTTGCCGTGTTTTCAATCGCTCATCCCACCAGTAAGTTAGCTTACTCTCAGTCAGTTCATTTCCAGTAGTAGCTAAGCTACAGAGAGCTAAACTTGTGCCTGCCTGTTCGCCTGCCTACCTGTTCATTTGGAAATTATTTGAGAGGCTGCCTACTTGATTTTTCTCTTTTGATTACAACTAATTTATTACATTTCTAGACTTAATCATGATATCTACATGATGGAAAAAAAATCCAATGATTATAATGATGATGATGCCGTTCTTGTTATTCAGCTTGTTGGCCTATGTTGAACGAATTAAATTTCTCCACCTCCTAGCTGATAATTTAAACACGTGATTAGGAACGTAATGTAATAATTCGGGGGTATAAACACAAGTTATTACACTTCTCTGACTTCTGGTTTTTCTTCCTATACAGCAGCATCACAGTAGATAAACTTATTTAAGCCAGGCTTAATATCTTACTTAGCACAAGGTGCTGCTGCTGCTGGATGAGAAAATTGTGTTTTTTTCACATCTCCACGGCAGCGCTTTGATGGTAGCCTCCGTAGCCTCTTACCATAATTTGGACGTACAGTTTTTTTGCAAAAACGAATCAGCGTAAGAGTATTCCCTAATTTACCATTTCGAGGCAACTTCTGTGTTACGAAAAGGTAATAAGGGGAAGAAGAAAATTGAACTGTGGACAGGTTTAAGCCAATAAATGGCTATTTGACCATGTTGAGCTGGAAGTGCGGCAAGATAGGAAGGACAGGGCCAATGTCCTCAGGAAATACTGATAGCTGTTTCCCTCGATTTAACCATTCTCGCTAGCTACCTGCGAATTTAATTTTTGTGGATGTGAATAATCATAGATTAAAATAATCAGAAAGAGAAATGAGGATGTAGCAGCACTATTGTGAAACAGGGCAATAAGAGGCTCGGTCATATTTTAGACAGGAAGTCCTCTCCTACAGCCTCGAAAAATTCCGGAGGTAGGTTCCATAACGACATAACTTGAACTGTCAGAAGTGGTTTCATTGCTACCTTTGTGTGTGTGTCTGGAGCTCCAAAGATTTTGACGCTAAATGAAGGAGTAAATCAATTTTAAGGGAAGATCGTAAAATGCTCCGTACAATGATAATAGATGAAGGACTGGAGGAGAAGAGGGCAAGGTTTTGGCGTGTGTTTTTATAAATGACTTTTGGAATAAGATAATAATAATATGCTAGAGTTGTAGCTACTATGATCCAAGTCGGAGCCAAGGGAGGGTCATAACGTTGTTGTGGGTAAGTTGAAAAATACACGGGACATGGGAGTTGAATGAGTATTTATTTAAATATTTGCATAAGCTTTAGAAGGATCAATAACTCATACAGGGCTATGGAATGGCTAATAGGCAATATTTTGATAATAAGAAAAACATGGAAATGATTTAAGTCAACATGTAGCAGCTTCTGGTTTATCCAATCTTTTTACATGGGTCACAAAACCGGTTTTTTTCTTTGAGGCTCATCTTCTCCTGTGGTACTACTACTTGCTACTATAACTACTACTGCAATTCCCTTCATACCTTACTTTTACCATCGTCATCATCATCATAATCATCATCATCAGGTCTCGTTTTCTCTTTAGTGTGTTTGTGTGTGTGCCTGTGTACGAATGAACTAAAATTGAGGATTTACCTCCATAGAAGCTTCTTGGACAACAAAGTATGCTTAAATGCTAAGGCGAAGGAAGGGGGAATGTTTGGTTGTTAAGGAAAAGAACAAGGCGGTAGCTGAGTTAATAACCAGCTTTTACAAATTATGAATTCAACCGAGAAGGTAACAAACAAGCTCCTGCAAAGTCCTTACGCCGCCACAGAAGAACAAGTATACTACTACTGTAACAAGAAACAAGGGCGTGCAGGAGCAGGATGCTCTTGTTGGTGGTAACAATCATCCCAATAGAAGTCTCTTCCTGACCCTATAGCTACCACTACTTGAATGTGTTGTTTTAAGTACTGAGTAGAGTAACTAAACAACACTATCATGTACAATATATCTGGAGAACAACCTCATCTCTCTCACTCTCTCCCCTTCTCCGCAGCTTATGGCCTGCAGGGAACAAGCTTATTACACGATATTAGTTTTTCCCTTAGCCAAAGTGATAACAGTCCACCCTTCAACAAATTTTTAATGATTTATGAAGCATCGTTTTTTTAAAGGAACCATTTCTTCCTTGCTAGGAAACAATTATCCGTAGAAAGTTAATATGAAAAGACGACAAATACTCAAGCAGCAGCAGCCTCCTTTAAGTTATTGAACTATTCGAGGAAGAGAACTCTAGTATGTAAGTATTTTAGCCATTCACATCAAATTTCTGTCTACCTTTTCAAAAGGTCAGAAAAGTAAATAATAATTGAGACATGAACGGACGAGCCAAACGCCACTGATGAAGCAGATTGACTCTCTTTTTGGACAAGGATAATAGCCATAGCTTGTAAGGAGTCCTCGAAACAAGAAAAATTGGCATTGCAGGTTCAAAGACGGCTTTTGGTGGTCGCTAAAATTTTCAAGCTCAACATATTTCCTCATTCGTCGTTGTTCCTTTAGACTGTTGGGTTGGGATGGCAGATTAAGGAATTTTTATTTTGAGATACACGCGGCGGCCGTTGCCATGATGTGTTCAATGGGAATTCATGGACAGTGGGAGGTTAAACTGATGCCATATTAGCTACGGTAATTAACAGGCATCAATACAAGTGATCGTGGGTAAGCCAGTAGACGAAGCGTAACAGCCAGAAGAAGAAGATGAAAAAGAGGAAGGGACGGAAGAAGCTTTAAATGTGTAATATTACTGCTACTGCCATGAAGAGAGGACGCCGCACACGAAGAAGAAGAAGACGGCCAAGAAAAGGCTACAAAGATTGCATTTAACACGTTCGTGTGGAGCATATAGACGACAAAGGGTCATTCGTCAAAATAAAACGGCATGTCGGGGGAGGAAGAGTCATCGTCGTCATTATTATCGTTAGAAGAACTCTTTTTACAACTTTAAACTCCCAAAAATCCTTGTACTCACTTTGGCGGATGATGAAAATGATGATGCTTCCGCGAACGTTGGGCATACATAACGAAGCAGGAGAACGTCCGGACTGATTTATGATTCCTGTGAGAGTGTGGAACACAAGAAGAACGGAGTTAAACCATCCCATTTTCATTTAGCAGCTCAAAATAAACAGCAAAATAGTATAGTGACTTCTGTTACTCTCATCCATCACGTTAAGCAGAGAGTACTTGATGATCATGATCATCATCATCATCGTCAGGATGCTTAAGGGTTATTCCACGGTCATATAGCAGCAGCTACTGCTGTCAGCTTCTGCAAAAACCATATGTGATACGTAAGTGAATAACAATTATTTTAGCAACCCCTTCTTCTTCTTCATTTCGTGTCAAGCATTCAGTTCGGAACAGAACTATAACTGCCGCCGTTCACTATGAGAACTCCGTGTACGTGTATATGGTTGGGTGAAATAAATTATCCGTTAATCTTCCGTGGATCACCGCAACTAAAAGGAGAGAGGAAAAAAATCTGAGAAGAAAGACAGATTTTCTGTTCAGCTTTCCCCACCACCATAAGCAAGCAGCGTTCCACTTGGATCTTACCATGTGGAAATTATTACTATGATTATTATTTTGATTATTACATCGTGGTTCTTGTGGTTAGCTTTAGAAAAATATTGAGCCTCCCCGCCTAGAAAGCATCACACGCTTCCTTCTTCTTCTCCGTCCTTTCTTCCCTACTTCCAGTAAACCTTAGACTACTATACTACTAGCTACTCGGCGAATCGAAAATTAAGTATGTACACGGATTTTTTTCATTGTCAAGCATGGTTAAATGTAATTTGTACATGGTACACACACGCTCAGCACTACACTTGCGATGGGCATGACATGGAAGAGGTTATAGAATGATATATTATGTGATGTGTGTCATCTCGTTACAAAGTGAACAACATATGCTCACAGTGGAGAGGAAGAAGA
>JAQFYD010001808.1:0-11084 GCA_034694225.1 Bourletiella hortensis
TTTCAAGTAGCCATAAGGGCAATCGCCAAGCGCAATATTTTCCGTTTCAAGTCTAAATTCTATCTTTTCTATCATCTTTCCAAATAAAGCAAAAGGTCACTTCAACTCACTGTTTCATTGAACCAGCATTCATTCGACGACACGATAATTGTCATTTATTGCTAATGCAACTTCGCCCGTCATTTCAGCTGGAGATACCGAAGTGTGAAGTTCATTTCCGTAAGGCTTTATCATGTGCAAAGCTTCCATGGCTGCGTATACTGAATTCATTGTTTTACTTTTGGATATCCCAGGCTCCACCCTTCTGGGTTCGGGAGACTTCGTTCAAGTTGTTAAAGGCACGTATTGGGGCACCAACGTAGCAATCAAGATGCTTATTCAAATAATGCGAGCGAGAATGCAGACCACTTGAGATCGCTGTTGGGCGAATTAAAAGTCATATCGTACTTGGGCAGTCATCCCAACTCAGTTGGACTTGTTGGAGCCATCACAAGAAACATTAAGAACAAAGAGGTTCACCTCATCTTTGAATGCTGTTCCAAAGGAGGCGCTCTCAATTTTGTTACAGATCATCGGGATATGTTTGTGAACATGTTGTCTGCTGAAGTTCTTTCCCATCCCCATGGCACGAAAGGAACTCCAAGGTAATGTGGTGAACATTGCAACAAAGCAAGTTTTAATTTCACTTGATCAAACTTTCTTCTCCAACCTTTTAAAGGCTCCATGGCATACACTTGACCACGAAAGATCTTGTGCGATGGTCATACGAAGTAGCCTCAGGAATGGACTACGTTTCGTCAAAACATGTACGGCTCCTTTGAGAAGTAAATAAATTACACAAGAGCAGGAGGCTACAGTCTGCGGTTTAATGCATCTTAGGTTTATCATGGAGATTTAGCAGCAAGGAACATTTTTCTGACGCGGGATTTGACTGCTAAAATTGGTGACTTTGGTCTCTCCAAACAGTTAGATACGGAGAAGTGTAATTGTTACGTTCAGAAGGAAGAGGTAGGTAAAACTCGTCCCTCAAACCTCACAGTGTACAGTGATCTCACGTAGAGTTTGTTGAGTCCTATTCTAGTGCCCTCTGCCTCTGCAATGGATGGCAATCGAGAGTCTCCGTGACCTTACGTTTTCCATCCAAACAGACGTTTGGAGCTTTGGAGTGACCATGTGGGAGCTGTTCACGCTGGGGACAACTCCATATCCAGGAATGGACTGGAACTTTGAGTCTTGGAAGCTTCTCTCTGACGGCAAAAGGCTCGATAAACCTGAGTATGCTTCTGATTCACTGTGCGTCGTGTAATTTGTTACAGAATCAATGGAAGTTTATTGCTTTTAAGATTGAAGTTAATTAATTTGTACTTGTTTCCAGATACGACATAATGCTGAGCTGTTGGTCAGCAGATCCAAAGTCCAGACCTATGTTTGGTCAGCTTCGGGAAATGGCTGTTTGGATGGAATTCCGAAGAGGTCTGAATCATCAAGGTATCCAGCTTTGGCAAAAAAAGAATACAAAATGATTAAAAACTGTTCTGCAGATTCCTCTAAAACAATCATCAAAATACTACTTCACTGCTACATCTGCCGAAACTGAGCCAAATTCCCACAGTGCAGTCTACAGTTCCTGTGCGAGCTTAGCATTCCGTCAGTGGTCTCCAATATGGGCGACCTCGTATCTGTTCGTAAGCTGCAAAAGTATAGGAGCAGATGAAAAACTCAGCAGGTGGTACAAAGTCGGAGCGACCTCAGCAAAGTTCGATTCCCAGGAAACAGTTTTCAGCCCGGTACACATAAAGGACCTCAGGGGCTTAAATGAAGAAATAGAGCAGCATAGAATTCGTAGTACTGCTACTACTCTTGGAAAAACTTGGAGTTCCCAACAAGACTATCATAGCAACATCGAAGGGCTATCCACTACAGCAAAAGCGGGTAAAACAGCGGAATTGACGCTGCTACAACTCAATCTGTGATGAAGATGAATAAACTGTTGAATGAATGAACTGAAATGTTTGGGTTCCAGTACCGAACTTGACTATTTCCACCGTCACTATTGGAGCCGTGCTTATCAAAGGAAACAGCGAGGCCAACACTACTTTGAATTGAACGACGGACAAAACCCGTAAGTACAATTATTCGAGCTCTTTCTGAACCACTCAAACCTATATTGCGGACGTAGCCATTGTGTGAGGTCATCCTGTGGCCTTACCATAAAGCGATAAAACTTTCTTGAATTCTCGCAGTAATTTATGCCGTCATTGGAGGAGCAACCGCCTGCGTCCTATTACTGCTAACGCTTGTCATCATTCTGGCGAAAAAAGTTGTAAATCAGCGGAAAACCATTGAAATGACAAATGAGGAAATTGACGAGTTCATGCTTGGGATCGCAGCAGAGAAAGCACAGTCCAAAGGAATTAATGGCCTTTTTGTCCTGCCGTACGACCAAAAATTGGAAATTCCAAAATCTGATGTGACTATTCGTAAGGGCTAGGCTTCCAAAATGCAACGAATATCGTAACTAGTAGGACGCCTTTTATTGACGTTAAATGTCCCGCAGGCTCTACGGTACTTGGCTCCGGAGCTTTTGGTCAAGTGGTTAAGGGCACATATAAAGGGAGTCCGGTGGCAATCAAGATGCTTAAAAGTAATGCGAGGTATAATGCCGACTACATGAGGTCACTCATGGGCGAACTGAAAGTCGTGTCATACTTGGGTAGTCATCCAAATTTGGTTCAGCTTATTGGATCTATTACAACAAACATTAAGAGAGGAGAGATTTACATAATTTTTGAGTACTGCTCAAACGGCAATGCTCACAAGTTTGTTCGGAGCCATCGTGATGCCTATGTGGATTTGTTGGCTAGCCCAGGGCATTCAAAGGTCTCTGTAATGATAAAGATCAGAAGGTACCTTATCCGCACCTTAAATATTCACACTAGTTTCTAGTTTAGAGCGATTTCCCAAAAATGAGTTAAAGGTGCAATCTATAGCTCATTCATTCATGGCGTTCGTTTGACCACTAAAGACCTTGTGAGATGGGCCTTCGACGTGGCCTCCGGAATGGAATATGTTTCTGCACAAAATGTAAGTGATTCTACCTAACCTACGCATCCTCAACTTGTTCGATGTGACTGTTCTAATGCAATTAATACACTTTTGATTTTATGCTTCAGGTCTATCACGGAGATTTAGCAGCAAGGAACATTCTTCTCATGGAGGATTTCTCTGGAAAAGTGGGGGATTTTGGGCTGTCCAGACAGCTGGATATGGAGAAGTATAACTGCTATGTGCAGAAAAAGGAGGTAACCTTAACTGCTTTTGCCCTTTAGCTTGATTACCCAATGCTCTTGGGTCCGACGTTTGATAACGCAACTCTTGTGCAGTGCCCACTCCCACTGAAATGGATGGCAATCGAGAGCCTCCGGGACCTCACGTTTTCCATCCAGTCGGACGTCTGGAGCTATGGAGTGACCTTGTGGGAGTTGTTCACCCTAGGAGCAGCTCCGTACCCAGGAGTGGATTGGAATTTTGAGTCTTGGAAGCTCCTCTGTGAGGGCAAACGGCTGGATAAACCTGAGTATGCTCCGGAGGCAATGTCAGTCGTATCATTGTTGTACTGCTAGCTATAGCATCAGGCCCTAACGGTTGGTGATGTCAAATGTTCTGACATTTATGACAGATATGCCGCCATGATGGAATGCTGGGACGCAGATCCAAAATCTAGGCCGGGATTTCGTCAGCTGCGGGATTTAATGTACAGGGAGCTCCATAAACTGTAAATGCTGTACTTTTGCCACAGTTTGCGTCAAGGAATGTGCCAGTGTGGTAGAAGATGAGGTTACCCTCCCATTTCCTCCTGTGAATTTACAAGAAAAAGTCATTCAGTGGTTGAGTTTTGTTAAAAACGTTGTAGCGTGAGGTCATAGGCGTTTCTTTTTAAAGCGGCCTCTGAAAACGCAAAGCATGGTTTCACACTTCATTTCAAGACCGCAATTCTCATGCGAACTTGCGCAGTTACTTTGACATTACAAAGAATAAAACAATTCTTGATTTTGCTGCCAGTAAACGTGAAACTGGTTGCCTCATAGTATCGGGCAGCATTACCACCGGTAATCTGGACACAAAGTTCATTGGAAAAAACTGCTTGAGGTAGGCTTTACAGCTGAAATGAAAAGACATTCGACCAACTAGAATTCCTATCTCACTTGGATTCCTCAAAGTTCTGTGCAGACGGGCAGTTAAAATTACTTACCAACCAATCAGATAGGCTCTTGGCTCGAATTTAAACCAGGCAGTGACCAACATTGTTCCAACCAGTATTCATTCATGACTACCAGCATGACTTATAAATTCAAGGAATCATTATTTTGCACACTGATGCCAAATGTTGAACCTAGCGAGTTACTTATCCAAAGCTCATCCGTCGGGTCACGTGTTCTGTTTGAGTTGGAGACTCAGAGATCGGTTCCCATCATGGAACATTCGAAATTTGTTTGCCAAGTGCGAAACAAACGCAACCTATAAGGGATCAAGCAGATGGTATAAACTCCCTCCTAAATGGGAATTCCAAGGACAGGAATTTCAATGCAATCCTTACGTAACCCTGAGGCTCAAGCAACGTAACAGTGCGAACTACTGAGGAGCCTTCGGTCAATCATACCATTTCCGTAAATTCCTTTCAAAACAAAACCCACCAGCCCACTACCTACCATCCTCCTTCAGCCCCCCTAACAACCGTTATAGCCGCCGCTGGGGGAGCCACTGCATGCCTAGTTATGATTGCCAACCCTTGTGGTTGTTAGACATTAAGCCTCGCTTGTCATGTTAGCACATAGCAAGCGGACTGTCCGCTTTGCAGAAGCATTAAGTTTCGGCGCAAAATGGGCGGAATTAATGTCTGCGTATCTGTGTGAACGCGGCGGTAGAATGCTACACTGGACTCTATCTCCGAGCAGAAAATCTCTCGAAAAGCAGAAAATGTTCTGCTTGGGTGCGAACACGCGTACCGTTCCGCCGCGGAGTGCTTCTGTAAAGCAGACGTTCCTCGTGCTATGTGTGGCAGAGGCATAGTTGTTAGTAGTTAACGTTGGGCCTTAAAAATTTGAATTATTATTATAATCTAAATGTATTGAAATGGAGAATGATGTTTGAAAACCTTTATGAGCTAACATTCATCTTGTCTGCCGCATCTAACATGAAAAAAATATCGCACCGTCCTGATGATATGAGCATCTGTTAAACAAAGACAACGGAGATAAATAAAAGCTGCAGTCAAATTTCAGTCAGAATATTTGACAACAAAAGTTGGTAACTTTGGTCTCTCCAAACAGCTAGGTATGGAAAAATACAGTTGCTACGAGAAGCAAACCCGGGTACTGGTAATGTTCACATCTTTCGAGCAGGAGTATTTCCGCGGGAAAATTATCGACCGAGCTAGCTCCCTGTCCTAATAGAGCAGTCATGCAGGCCTAGTGCATTTCTGCATTCAACATGTGGAATGAAATCAGCAATTGGAATGTCGAAATAGCTGTCTGCGGAAATATTTATCAAGCAGCCTCAGTGTGGCTGAGGCAATTCATCTGAAACCTGCCGACAAGTTCATGGAACGGGAATTTTTCCTTGTGGACAAGTTTACAGTCTATATGAAAAAACGTCCAAACAACTCTTAGAAATTCTTCTACCACCTAGACTTTCAAGCTCTTACACTTCTATACAAAAGAGTACTACGAATATTTTTTTCCTTTCTGCAGCTTCACAAGCTGCGCCAAAATGCAGCATATACTGACCCTGTTGATCAGCATTACTATTGCATCACTTGGAAATGCCAGAGAGACAACATTAAAACGCATTCAAAATCCTTGCCCCTGCCCAGGCTCTTGCTACCATCATCACTCCCACCGCATTGATCACGTACGAATAATGAAGTATTCAAGCCCGAATTCAGAGAAGATCTACTGCTTATCCTCGGAACCAGTCACGTGGACTTTTGGCTCGAATTTGGATCAGGTAATGAATGATTTCTGGTAAAAGACGCGTGTCTCCCATAAAATCCCCGCACCAAAATGTGTGAACTTAAGAGCCATGTTTTTCTCAAAGATGCCACAGATCAACCATTCAGAGTTAGAATATCACTCCAGCACGTCCAAGGACAAGCAGTTCTGCTTAAGTTTAAAAGTCCTCATGACGTCTCCCTCATGGAATACTTCCACTACACTTGTAAAGTGTAAAACAAATCGAACAGGAAGTGGGTCCAGTCGATGGTATCAACTTAAACCAAAGAAGTTCGACCCGCAGGGTATAAACTTCAATCCTAAAGTAACTTCAGAGTATATTGAAGAGACTTCCTCAGCGGATCAAACGGTTTCAGTCCCAGTAACAATAATCATCGCCGCAGTCACAGGAATTGCTGCATTTATGATTTTATTGTTAATCATCTTGCTGGTCCTCCTAAAGAAAGTAAAAAAGCAGCGCAAAAAGATTGAAATGACAAACGAGGAAATTGATGAGTTTATGCTGGGAGTGGCCGCAGAGAAAGCAAATGCCAAGGGAATCAACGGCCTTTTCGTTCTACCGTACGACACGAGGTTGGAGATACCGAAATCTGAAGTTCACTTCCGTAAGGCTTTACCATGTGCAGGCCTTCGATTGCAGTGTCCTATTTAGGCGGCACCATTAACTGAATTCATTGTTTTAATATCTGATATTTTCACAGGCTCGACAATTCTCGGCTCAGGAGCTTTTGGTCAAGTGGTCAGAGGGACATATCGGGGGACCCAGGTTGCAATCAAGATGCTTAAAAATAATGGGAACAGTAATGCAGACTACTTGAGGTCCCTACTGGGCGAATTAAAAGTCATGTCGTACTTGGGCAGTCA
This sequence comes from Bourletiella hortensis, assembly GCA_034694225.1. Classification (NCBI taxonomy): domain Eukaryota; kingdom Metazoa; phylum Arthropoda; class Collembola; order Symphypleona; family Bourletiellidae; genus Bourletiella; species Bourletiella hortensis. The sequence goes on from JAQFYD010001808.1 coordinate 6,876, forward strand.
TCCCAACTTGGTTGGACTCATTGGAGCCATCACAAGAAGCATTAAGGACGCAGAGGTTTACCTTATCTTTGAATGCTGTTCCAAAGGAAACGCTCAAAAGTTTGTAAGAGATCATCGGGATACCTTTTTGAACATATTTGCTGGTCCATTTCCACCCCATCCCCGTGGCATGCGAAGAACCCCAAGGTAATGTCATGAACTTTGTTCTATTCTTAGACTTATCGCATTCCTCCAGTATTGAAAAATTTCAATTTATTAGCCAGATTCGATAAGGCATTAAAGAATATCAAGATTTAATAAATTTTAATTTGACCTCTAAATTTCTATAGGTTTTCGAGGCTAAGTAAACTTTACGGCACGGTACTTCATGGCATACGTTTGACCACGAAAGACCTTGTGCGATGGTCTTACGAAGTAGCCTCAGGAATGGATTACGTTTCGTCAAAGAATGTATGAAGCTTTTCAGTGCTAATCAATTGAGAATGGTCAGAAGGCTTTGACTGTAGTGTGTGGCTTAATATGGTGTAGGTCTACCATGGAGATTTAGCAGCAAGGAACATTCTTCTGACGGGGGATTTGACTGCAAAAGTTGGGGACTTTGGTCTCTCCAAACAGTTAGATATGGAGAAATATAATTGCTACGTTCAGAAGAAAGAGGTAGGTATGCCTCGTGACCTATGCCTCACAGTGTACAGCGATCTTACGTACAGTTTGATGAGTCATGTTCTAGTGCCCTCTGCCATTGAAATGGATGGCAATCGAGAGTCTCCGTGACCTTACGTTTTCCATCCAATCAGACGTTTGGAGTTTTGGAGTGACCATGTGGGAGCTCTTCACTCTGGGGACAACTCCATATCCAGGAATGGATTGGAATTTTGAATCTTGGAAGCTTCTTTGTGAAGGCAAGAGGCTTGATAAACCGGAATATGCTTCTGATTCACTGTGAGTCTTAAAAATTATTTGCTCAACCGAAATTCATTGTTTTCACGATTGCAGTTGTTAATTCGTACTTGTTTTTAGGTATGATGTAATGGTGAGCTGTTGGTCTGCAGATCCAAAGTCCAGACCTATGTTTGGTCGGCTTCGGGATCTCTTGAAGGCAGAGCTTCATAAACTTTAACTACCTTACCTTGGTTCAACCTAAATTTTTACTCGGCCATTCATATACACAATGTCTGTGTCAGCGTTCTGGTTTGTTTAATGGGCACGACAGTTGCAATTATAATTTGTAGTTTATACATTGTGTTTCAAGTAATCCATAACTATTTGTATCCGTAAATTATTGACGTCACGTAGTTGTGGTCGCTCTGCAGAAATTTTCAATAAAATGAACCCGGAAACGATTCCGGTGTGGTCAACCCTAAAATGAATGCGGTAAATTGTCTGGATAAAATTTCAACTTCTCTACACTGTTTACGGAGAATAAACAAAGCATTAAACTATCTGCAGCTGAGGCAATTCGTTTTAAACCTTTAAGGAACTTGTGCAGCACTAGGATTATTCCTTGTGGTCAGACCTAGAAAGAATACCATAAAACGCCAAACCTACCATTATTTTTCTCCCAGCTACACTTTTGAACCCTTTAAAGTTACGTGTAAGGGAAGTCAGAATTTTACTTTCTTTCCTGCCGCTCCTCAAGCCATATCATAATGTAACACACTTTGGCCGTGTGCATCAGCGTTGCTATTGCTTCAGTCGGAGTATCCAAAGAGCTAATAGTGTCGGCATTAAACCACGTCCCAGTGGCGTGTGCCTCTCCGAACTCTCGTTGTGACTATCTCAACTCACATACAAATGATCATGTACAATTACTCGTTTGTTCGTTTAAACAAGAGACAAGCAGGCTTATTTGCTTATCCTCGGAACCAATCAAGTGGATGTTTGGCTCCAGTTCTAGCCAGGTAAAGAACCATGTTCAAATCAGTTTTCCGTACATTAATATCGACATAATGCATTTCACAGGAATCATTGTCTTGTCAGTAGCTTCCGGGTATTAACAGTTCAGAGTTACAATTTGGTTCATTCCAAGGCCAGCAATTTTGCTTGAGTTTAAGAATCATCGTCCTGATCCCATCATGGAAACCGTCAGAGCTATATGCAAAGTGTGTAACGAACAGGACGAGTGACATTTCAAGCAGGTGGCACCAACTTGGAAGGTGGGGATTCGAGCCGCAGGGCTCTGGATTCAAACCCATATTAATTTCGGATCATGAGACTCCAAGCGATGAATTGAACAGTACGGAAAGGTGGACTACTCCCGACCCCTCCTCAGTACCAGTAGCCACAGTTATTGCGGCCATAGCTGGAGGTGCTGCTGTCTTTGTTGCTATATCATTGATCGCTGTGGTGGTCCTCTTGAAGAAAGTTAAAAGGCAACGCAAACAGATTGAGATCACAAAGGAGGAGATTGACGAATTCTTGCTAGGAGTTCCCCGCCACAAAGCAAATTCTAAAGGAATAAATGACCTATTTGTGCTGCCGTACTACACAAAGCTGGAGATCTCAAAGACCAACGTGACTTTCTGTAAGCCTTAGCTACACAACCGCAGTATCTGGTACTATACTAGCAAAACATGATAAGTCAGTTACTTACATTAGACTCTACGATTCTTGGCTCGGGAGCTTTTGGTCAAGTTGTCAAGGGATCATATCAAGGGAATCAAGTAGCGATCAAGATGCTTAAAAGTAATGCAAACCAGAATGCAGAATACTTGAGGTCACTGTTGGGTGAATGAAGAGTCATGTCGTACTTGGGCAGTCATCCCAATTTGGTTGCACTCATTGGAGCCATCACGGAAAACATTAAGAGTGGAGAGGCCCACCTAATTTTTGAAAATTGTTCCCATGGGAATGCGCAAAAGTTCGTGAGGAGCCATCAGGACAAATTTGTAGACTTGTTCGCTGGCCCAGCGCCTACCAATCACTTTTCCTTGGGACGGACTACAAGGTAATTTCGTATTAACCTTTATTCAGATCTTACAAACATGTCAACACGTATAGCTTTAAGCAATTTTCCATTGCTATTCCAATGAACCCTTAATTGTAATTTATGAACGCTGCGAACGCTTGTGAACGATGTTTTACAACAATACACCCAACGGTTCCAGTCTAACCACGAAGGATCTTATTAGATGGGCGTATGAAGTCGCCTCAGGAATGGAATACGTTTCTGCAAAGAATGTAAGGAGTAGTTTTAAACGATGCAGACAGCATTGGTGCCGGTGCCTGGTATTAAACTATTTCGCACTAGGTCTATCACGGTGACTTAGCAGCAAGGAATATTCTTCTGACGGACGAATTGACCGCCAAAGTTGGTGACTTTGGGCTGTCCAAACAGCTCGACATGGAGAAATACAGTTGCTACGTGAAGCAAACGCGGGTAATCTCCACATTATGTTTTTATTCATGACAAATCAAGTCACGTCCATGCACAATTTATAGTGCCCGCTCCCAGTAAAATGGATGGCAATTGTGAGTCTCCGCCACCTGACCTTTTCAATCCAGTCGGACCTCTGGAGTTACGGAGTAACCTTGTGGGAGCTTTTCACTCTGAGAGCAGCTCCATACCCAGGAGTGGATTGGAACTTTGACTCGTGGAAGCTTCTTTGTGAGGGAAAGAGGCTGGATAAACCGGAATATGCTTCCAATTCGCTGTAAGTCCTGATTTTTTCCAAATGAAAGTTCGACAGTATTTTTATTACAATTATTGCTTTGAATTTTTGTTAGGTACAAAATAATGTTGAGCTGTTGGGCTTCAGATCCAAAGGCTAGACCGATATTTGCTCAACTTCGGGATCTTTTGGACGCAGAGCTTCATAAACTTTAAGTAGTTGACCTTGGACCAGCTTATACTTTAACTCATGTCTCTATCAGACTTCTGGTCCATGGTCCATCGTTATAAAATGTAGTTTATACATGGTCTCTTTCTAGCATATGTAACGATGCTACCGTAGGTACGACTGAAGCAATCAATGTTGCAGCACCCGCGTCGGGGTTTAAGTATTTCACGAAAGAGCCAACGAAAGACGAAGGGACGAAAGGCTTATCATTTCGTCGTGGTTTACGGTATGGTGTTTGACAGGCTCTGCTGGTAGCAAAAGAAGCGGTCTGTCCGAAGCGACAAAGTCATTCGGCCGAAAGACGAAGCGACTGCTTCGGAACAATGCAAAAATCTGTTGTTGGTTTACACGACGGCTTGGCGGGCTTATG
>JAQFYD010001809.1:0-11083 GCA_034694225.1 Bourletiella hortensis
CAGGTTCGCGGATGGTCTGTTTATTATGGCACTATCGCAGGATTAATTCCAGCGTCTTTCCGTAATCCATCAAAAATTTGAACTTTCACCGGAAAATGTGGAAAAGTGAAAGTAGAGGATCTCCTGCTTAGTTACTTATAGTTCTGATGCCTCAAAAAAGAAAATTTTGTCAAACTTTTCAACAGTTGTACTTTCCTTTCCAACTTGTTTACCTTGCGGGGGAAAGCATTCAATGCGGCTTGAGTGTATAAACAGTGGTGGGTGGAGATTGTTTCGGAGAAATCAGAGACCACTGGAAGAATACTGATGATGACTAGGACTTGTGAACCAACGACTGAGTGCAGACAGAACTTAGATGGAACACATGCACTGAGAGCTAAGAGCGATAGCCCTCGAAAGAAAGTACCAATCTCTGTTTTATGTGATCTGAAGAAAAGGATGAGTTGTACAGGGCAGCAAGTGGGTACTCGTACTCTTTCTGACAAAAGAGCTGTGCCTATCTATCCTGACTTGAGAATGGAGTCCTATTCTTTAAACAGAGGAAAGAAAAAACACAATTCCGGCTTGCTCTCCGTCTTGAACTTAATCTTCGATCTTGGTCACAGACACGATAACAAATTCCAACCACTCAATGCGTATGTGCTCTTCATGCACTTGTTCCACTACTACGCTGCTACTGGCCGACTTTTACCCAATTATAATTTAACATTGTAAATCTCTCTTTCTCTCGCAAATATATATCCTCGTCAGGGTTTTCACAGCTTTTAGAATTACGTGTTCACTGATTTGTTCAGAAGGATTCCATCCTCTTTGCTCCTTCTGTCACGTCAGCAGCCTTCTCCTTAAGGTCCTTTAATTGAGGAACGATGTTCTGCCTCTAAATTTAGTGGTGAAAGTGGATTTCATGGAGGCCTTAATCGTCTTGAAGACAGTGAAAGTCCGTTAGATTAAAACCCACTTTCTTCAACGCTACAAGCACATCGACCTCTCTCTCGTCTTTCGCTCCCTCTCCAATTTTCAACATAGTTCTTGCAGCATCATCTTCATTCGTCTCACTGATCCCTGTCTTGAGTCTAATTGAACGCTGCTGCTGCTGCTTGTACGCAATGGTATTATAAAGTATAGGGATTTCTGCTGAACGAGTTTTGTTCCACTAAAATTTTATCACAAATTTAAATGCTGATTCAAGTGGAATATTGCGACGTCTAGGAACGAAGGAACAAATGGCGTAACATTGGGTTTCGATAATCTATAGCTATCGCTTCCAATAAATTGTTGTTGTTTGATCTTTTTGAATCGTCTTTAGAATTAGTGCACAGAAAATCGAGTAGCTACTGGTGTACGTGGTTGAGACAAGACGAAAAACGAGACCTTTTAAATCTTTTCAAATCTATGTTAGCGCTAGCAAATTTGCATACACTTGACTTATACCTCTTACAAGATATGCCAGTTAGTTTAACAACTTCAAAGGACTTTCCCTCACCTTGTCCTCCTCCAACTACTTCTTCTTAAAAAGCAAAATTTTCACTACAATTTCTTCGCGTGAGTTAATCCAAACATTGGTCGTGGTAGGCCCTCACCACGATTCTTTTAAGCTTCCACCGTGCTGAACTTATTAAACACGACTAAACTGCAGTATCCTACGTCATTCTAGATAAATAGAGTGAAATTTGGCTGGAGTTTGTGCATGGAAGTGTCTGCCTATGTCTGCTCCGTGCGCAATCTGCCAAGAGACTGTTCATGGGGCTTTGGGTAACCAAGCTATGAGCCTGGGAAAGTCAGTTGCACTGAGCATCTCTGCCTTTGCCTTGCTGTTTGTTCTCCCCTCACGATGATGATGACGGGATCTTTCTCATCCTCTTCCACTACTTCTTCTTTGGCTCAACTCCCAATGGAATCGGCGCTGTCGCCCTGCCTGACTGCATGTACCTGTGTGTAAAACCTACGTCTACACACACATGTGCGTGTCTGACGAGTGAAAACCTTTACCTTTGTTTTCCACCCAAACTACAGCAATAGTAGCGATGAAGTATATACAGAACAACATGATAATCTCACTGCTTATCACCTATACACACTACTATGCACTTGAAAATCCTATTCAATCACTTCCTCCCCTATCTCTTGCCGTATGTTGCTCTCTTATTGAGAAGTAAACCCCTTGTTAAAAATTCAACTTCTAGTATATCACTCTCCTGAGCATCCAAATGCTCACCACTACCAGAAAGGGAGAAAATATTCGAGTGAGATAATGTGTTGAACACCAAGTTGAATCACCCTCCAACAAACATGAATGTCTTCGTCATCATCATCATCTAGCACTTTTCCAGTTAAATCTTCCTAGAATTAGTAATCTTAATGGGAACTGACGGTGGAGTGTGAAAGTTACGAGGGGAAAGTCCTCTTGTCATTCCGTATTATGTCCTTTCTAACACCACTACTACTACTTCTTCACATACTTTCCACAGTACTTTTACACAAATTATTTCAGCTCAAAATCCTCCCCAGTCTGCCTGTCGTCATGCAGAGTTTTACACACATTTGTGCTCATAATTGCGCTGAAATTTGCTAGAATCTATGCTTTTGCCATTCTCTCTCTTTATCAATACTGCTGCCGGTGTGCCATGTGTGCTACTAAAGAAGATGCAGTCATGCGTGGCACATTTATTGTAGCAATGACGCACATTAGGTTACAAAAGTAGCATTTACCCCTTTAGTGTTTCTTCTTCTGTTCGTTAAATCAAACGTGTGTGGAAAAGGGATAAATTTTGCGGATGTAGTTATGGAAAGCAGTTAGAAATTTAGAGGAGAAATTTGTTTTCGCATTGTATGTGGTCAGCCGTGTGATCCCATCTTTGCCATTCTAACACTTTTCCGCCCTTACAGCACTAGTAGTAACAGCTTATTCTCTCTTTCTGGGACGAACGAATGAGCAAGCGGGAGAGGGAGCACACTCAAGGGAATAGGTTTTTACTGCTGAACTGTACGCAAACATAGATACACGTTGTTTTGCACGGACAAAAGGAAAGGCTATTTTATAAAGCTTACCCACATATATGCCCGTAGCTGTGTACAAAGGCGAACTAATAGCCTACTAAGCTTCACGTAATAAATTAAGGTCCATTTAGCCCCCTCGCACGTGATCCTTCACAGAAATTACACGCTAAAATTTCGCATTGGAATTTTAATCCAAACTTATCCGCCAACATAGCATTTCGTTCCGTTCCCTGTGTGTCGTTCCACGCCATAGTAATTATTTTTTCATTAGCCCGCAGCCCAACTACTACTAGCAGCTAGATACAACAATAACAAACATTAAAGGGAGGATTTTGCAACAAAAAATATTAATGAAAAAGCAGAAGATGCATTACAGGAAAGTAGACGAAGCATCATGGAAGGGAAAGCGAAATACCAAGGGTGAAAGGAGGAAGTAGTGGAAGAGAGATGACAAGAGGTGTTGTAGAGTTGTTTCTAGGAAGTTGTTCACTCTTTCTGCCACATTGTTTCCCATTGAAACTGGTGAATTCCAGAGGATGAATACCGGAAAAGGCAGACAGGCCGACAGAGGAATAATTCTGGCAGCCCTTCTCCCTTTCACTCACTCATTCCTTTTGATATGCAGACAGGCGGTCAAAGCTTGCAACAGAGAGAGAAAGCTTAACTCACTCTTGTGGAATGCTTAGTTTTATTCTAACAAAATGGTAACCAAAAGAAGGTTGTTTTTCCTTCTGCGTTTTCCTCCCGTTTTCTTACTACTCACTCAGTCAGTCCTTCTCCTCTCTTTTAACACTTTTGCTTCCAGGCAGAGAAAGTGGGCAGCTATAGCTACACACTAAATTCTCTCCATCCTTCTTATTCGTCTGTTTTAAATTGTTCCTCCACCGCAGGACTTGACCTTGTGTATATAAATCTAAAACTACTCCTGCCTGCCTTCCCTTCTGTTTTTTCTCAACAATTTCTTTCAGCTTTGCTCATTCGGAAAAAAAGATTGGAATTTTGGATGGGAGCAGCAGAAACAGCAGCAGCTAGCAGTGAGGCAATACGTATAGAATATTTCCCTTGTTATTCTTACTTTCTCTCTGGGCCGCCACAGTACTTTCACCAGTTGATTGGATGAGCTTTTTTGGACAACTGCTGCTGCTGCCGCTGCTATAGTAGAAGACAAGAAAGAAACAATCTGTCCTTTTGTCTCCAGAGTTCTCTCTCTCTCTCTCGCTCTGTATACATAAGCTTTACATCATTGTAGTACAAGAGTCGAACAGCTCAACTTTCCAATTTATGTCCCACTACACTACTCATATATACTAGCTATAAAGAAAGCCCGGTCAGAAATTCGAGTCTAGTATTCGTCTTCTATAGGAAAACTGTGTCATCTCTTATATTCTAAGCCCTGTAACAACAAATCTCATTGGACCTTCTGCTACTAGCTACTACCGCTGCTATTGCTGAAATACTACAAGTACTTTCCTATCGCTTTCTCCTTCTCCTCATCCATGCTCCTCTTCTTCTATTTTTCCATTCACTTCACGCCGCTTTCCATTGATCATGAAAAAAGGAGCAAGTGTGTCTTTTATCTTTTTTCCTTTTCTATCCACTACTACCTGCCCTTCTCCTCCTGCACTACCAGGTTAATGGGAGCTCAAATGTGACACTTTATATTTTTTCCCATACATGTGTTTGTTATCTTCTCATATACACCCGAGCTTCTTCTCCTTCTACTGGTTTTCTCATCCCACTTATTCTTTCCCCACTGGTGTCATAATCGACTGTGTTGTTGTGAGAAAGCAGATGACAGAAGAGCGAGTGAGATGAGGTAGGTGACGGTGATGATGACTTTTTGACGACGACGACCACAACCACTTTCTCATCACTACTACTGCTGGACCATTCTTATTATTCTTCCCTTTCATCTTCTTCTTCTTCTTACAAGACCTTCTAAGGGAAACAAGGGAAAAGTTTAAGACGAAAAACATATCATGTATGGCTTTATTGTACCAGAAGAAGAGTCTGCTTTGACTTTCCGACTACTCGGTCTCTTGAGAGAATCGGAGAAAATGAGAACCAGCTGTTTGGATATATTTCAGGAGAAGTAACAGCAGACCAAAGACAAAGTCCCGAATTTTATTTTCTTCTTGTTGTCCATGTTGCGATGATGAAAAATGGCAAAAGTACGTCAGTATGCGCTTCTACTACTGCTGCTGCTGTTAGCTTGTGAAAACTGGAGCGAAGATTATTGTGAAAGCTAAAAATAATTGTGGAGTTTGTCCGTCCATAGCTATGTACAGAGTATGATGTTTCACGCAGTAACAACAGCTTCTTATGACGTACTATAATGTAGGTCTTTAGAGCTATAGCTTTGGGATGGCCTTGGAAAAGAAGACAGAGGAGGAGAACAAGAAGAAGGGTCATTAGAGGATTGAAGTTTGAAAACAAGAAATTTGAGCTGTAAACAAGAGAAGTAACAAATGTTGGAGTTTATGTTGTGGTTATATTATTGTCCTTAGCGAACACACACGTAACGATGACTTATGGTTGGAGGAAGACCATTAATGAGGTTTTCCAGGCTATAAGAAGATGGTCAAAGCAAGTAACGGAGAGTAATTTGTTAAGGAGTTAATAGGAAAGCACGTTTGTTGCTAGTGGTAGCATCAGCCTGAGCAAGCACACCCATTGGTAATAATGTAGATATGGATCCCATGTGTCAGCCTGTGTGCGTGTGGGCTTATGGGCACCTCCGCTCCAGCCTCCTCTACAATGCTGTACTTTCTGTCTGTCTCTCCATGGACCACTTTTAAGTTATGCAAGAGCTGGCAGGAGAAATTTGTCAAGAATATTTATCTTGGAGACAGCCAAACGTGGAGATCATCACTCAACAGCAGCAATGTCTCTCTTTCACTATCTTCTAACTTAACGTGGCGGTGAAGAAGAGAATAGTTTATGGCCTTGGTCTTCCTCTTCTTCTTCAACTGCTGCTACGACCGCCACCACCACTCAGATGACCATAAAATCCACAAGCAGTCAGTTATGTTAGACTTTATATGAGTCTTTTTCTATAACGTAGAACTCATCCTACTAACGTTAATGTCACATTCATGTCACGTTCTTGCAAGAGCACAAGACTAATATCCCGGCAGCCCAGGTTTTTGGACCTCTCTGTATGTATCATCAGGAGGAGTGCAATACCCGCACACGCTCCTCTGCCTGCTTTCTTCATCCATCTCTCCACCACTACTGTTTGACTTTCACCACACGCTTTCATATCCAAATGTCCTACCAGACGAGGTCCTCCTTCCGAATTTCTACTGTCCACATCATTATTATTACTGGCAGTGCAAGGCATTATGCTTTACGTATAGCTATATAGCACTGCTGCAGCTACTACCTCGTACAGCCATTTACCCTCGTGGAAAAAATAAATGCAAGCAAGGAGGACACGTACTTTTTCTTTGTTCTTCTAGCACCCACGTAGTAAGCATTAAAATTCGCGTTAAATTATACAAGCGGGCATTATAACTTGAGGGTTAATGAGTTCCCAAATGGCTGCCACAGCTCATTAACTTAACCTTGAGAAGTCGTAATGTTGCACGGGAAGAGTGGCACCATTGCCTCACCAAGACCTTCCTTTCCTTTATTATTTTTATCGCAACACATAATGATTTTTGGTTAGTGACCGTTAATTTATGGTCACTTTAATGCAAGCATCCATGGGAAGGTTTCTTAAAGAAATGGGTAACATTCAAAGGCTGTTGGTGGCGCCACAATTTGGTCATAAAGATGGAGGAGCGAGAGAAAGAGAGTGTGTGGAGTAATGAATTGAAATGGAGAGAAATGACCGTCAAACGACTGACATTTCCACTCAATTTGGTCATTGAGACTGGTCCACAGAGAAGAAGAAGAAGGTCATTTAGGGAAAACCATTACTCTATAGTCTTTTAAATGTATGAAGAAGAACGAGTCAATGGTTGTTTGCAGGTCTGGATGATGGGGTCATTTTGGACGTTCAATCACTTCCTCAATGCTTATTGTAATGGCTTGTCCAGTATCTACAATCGTAGAGCTCTACTAACACACTCTCCGTGCAGGGTGTCAGAATGAAGAAAGGAGAAGAGATTTTTGCCAAATTCATGAGAACATTGATGCCATTATTGGAATCATATTTGGAAGAAGTACTACGGATGATATTACGAAGTGTTCTTATGGGAAGGAGTGGCGGCTGCTGCCTTTTGTAACTATAGTTGGTTGAGGTTATGATCGAGCTAGAAGAGAAAGAAGAACGAGATGAGGACCTGACGTTTATAATCCATAAGGGATGACAGTGACAAAGACTTGTTATCTTTGGTCAGACGAAACAGAAGCCACTTGAAGCTCTGACATGAGACCACATTTGAGGGCTGGAGGAGGAGAAGGACTACGTTAAACTTGTGCAGCGGGCTGATAAGCCTTCTTTATTCAGACATTTCCAATATTTTTCCATCTTTTTCCCACCAGCTCTCTCACTCACTCTCTCTTTCTTCCGTATCTCTACCCACACATCCATTAATCCAGCTTAATGGACCTCAGTATGTTGACCCGCAGCTTGAGGACTGACTTTCACTGTAGGAGAAAGTCCTACCCCAGGGCGTTTCGCAGGTGTTAATTAGCCGAAACCATTACCCCTTGCAATCTCTGTTGAACTGGCGGGCTGTAAAGAGCTAAAACTTTCGATTTGTATGAAAAACACATTTTATGCCACATGTTATATCGTATTCCAAAGTGCAATTCCTTTGATGATATACTATGTTGAAACGCTTTTTGCAGTAGTGGAAAGCAGCAGACCGACGGGGAAAGCATGCATGGAGACATGGGAACTCAGTCTGCTATTCCATACATCGAATAAAAAACGACCTTCCGAGCGGCCCAACTTTCACTGGTAAATGATTTATTCAATAGATGAGGGAATGCTGTAATGATTTATATGGTTTCAAAAGCAAGGTAGACATGGAGACGGCGGAGAGGGGGTTATGGATGGGATAGTTTACCACACACACACACATACAAGTTCACTTTCATCTCAAAGGTTTCCTTCCGCAATGACCTTTTGAACATAGCAGTTCTATCAAAGACCCATAAAGCTTGTTACTAAGCATACAAGTTTTACCTCGTTAGATTAAACAACTTAAATTGTGTATAAACTTGTGCCTTTTCAACATTCAAAGTCATCCATGAAGGTGCTGGCGGTAGTTGGATATATTATTCTACGAAAGCAGAATTCAAGTCAGGCTAGCTAGCCAGGAGGAAAATAATTTCCTGGAAATAGTATGTACGTTAGGCTCAAGCAGCAGTTGCGATTACAAATGTCTCTGAGGGAATCATGTAATTATGGACTTTATATCTAAACACACTAAGGTGTCTACATAGTAGCTTCTGCTTTAAGCTGATTACCACCACATCCTCTTGTTTCTAAGTGTTTGCTTGCATGCATATGAAGCGAGCGATGAGTAAACGGAAGAAGATGAGTAGATGGACAAGGAAGGAGTATAGCTACAGAAGGAGAAGGAAACATCAGAGGAGGATGGAAAGCTATCAAAATTCACATGTGTGTAGGTTTATCACATGGTCTATTCCTTTCAGCACCACTTTCACCAAATAACTTTCTCTTCTGTACACAAGCTCCGAGCTGGATTTGCCATTTCTTATGCATTGTTGTGATGATAGGAGAGAGTGGTTTGGGAAAAGTTACTTTCTCCCTTGTTGTGTGCGAGCGAGTGTGTGTGTGTTTGACTGGTTGTGTGCCAGAGTTGATATAACTAGTTTACTCAAAAAGTATTTGATGATGAGGGCACTGAGCCTATGGTCCTCTTGTGTTCACTAGCTACTACTACTACTACTGCTCCTACGTCGGCGGAGAGCCTGTTGGAGGAGGTTATGCTCACCGTGGGAACCATAAAATACAGAGCTTTCTCTTTTTGCTCACCCATGAGATTTCCTCCGCTATACTTCCTCTTCCTGTAGTTACATATAGCTAGTAGCTACCTCAATTCTTCTTCTACTTCCCCTATGCTGATACTATATACACACATGCTATTAAAGGTAGCCCATTCTCAGAAGAAGACGACGAACAGCAGAGCTCGGCGGAGACTTCATCACTAAATGGACTGGAGAAGTGAGAGCGAGAGGGAGAGAGAGATAGAAAGAGGTTGGCTGCTGGATAGCTACAAAAAGCTCTTGAGAAGTAGTCTTATAATTTAGCCGTCATGCTAATTAATCCCAGTGCTAACCGCCTCATCTTACCAATCAAATCCTTTCCTAAGAAAGATCCACTTTCAGGAAGTAGACTTGTGTGTTGCCCTACAGCCAGTAGTAGTTTCACTCTCTTAGACCTTTCTGTGCATAGCTTTCCCAAGTGGTATCTTCGCATCTCATAATCGTCCATCATTAGTTTTACTTATTCACTCATATGTACTACTTTCTCGTCCTCATCCTCGCACTTGATTCACTCTCACATACATAAATCCCTTCAACATCATTTATTTACCTACTGCCTCCCCCTCCCTGCTTCCAAGTCTGAATTAATATTGCGACCCACTGCCACAGCAGAATTGTTGTTGTTCATGCGCAAAACACAGTTTTTTTGCAAAAATCTCCATTTGTCATACGGTTCTATGAAGTGGCACTTGAATTGAAATTATCTGTCCACATGTTTCATTTAAATTCCCTATTATTTGCATTTGGCATGAACTACTTTTTAGAAGAAGCACGAAATGAGCTGCGTTTATAAGCTGGAGACAGGTTAGTGTCTGTCAAATCAGGCACTGAAGGAGGAAGAATTGCGGGCCCAACATGATGGCCGCCTATTAAAAGCAATCATTTATGATGAGTACAACTACTTGGAATACTCTCATCATGCATACAGTCCCTTTTGTGCTCTTTAAATGCTAAATTATTACGTCGTGGGAAGACGCGATGATGCAGCTATTATAAAATCTGAAGTTACGATTGAGAATTCGGCCCACATGTTCATTTTACCATTAGCTACTCGTATGATTGCAAGGAAAAGCTTTAAAAGACGCTCTTCTGGCGAGGATGAGTTCAACGGCTGCAGGAAGCAAGACAAACCCATGTAATACTGCTCTAAACGTGTAGCATACTGTGTAGTAATAATTAGCTAAACTTGCTTCGAAAATTATTAATTAAAATCTTGTAAGTTTGAGGCATAACTTTTTGCTAAAAATTTGACCGTGTAGCCGAGAACATTTGCTTTAACTTTTAGGCTGACGGAGTGGGATATTCATGCATGAATGTCTCCATAAAGTAACGGAATACTGTAGCTAGTTTCATGACATATTCCAAGTTTGGAATAAGAGTTGACTAGGTACTTCCGCTTTACATTTTTCTCATGGGGACATTCACTTAGTTAGAAGATGAAGTAAAACGTTGAAACGGTATGGCGGAAGTTGATGCGAAAAAATGGGAGGAAGGGACTATGATGATGTCATGAAAAGATTTTATGCATATTGAATTTACATGAAGCCAAGGTTATAAAAATCATTCCCGTAGCTTATACTACCTTTCTTGAGTAATAAAATGCGGAAATTATTCAATACCCGGAGTCATTTCAAGTATATGTTTTCACTATAAAATAGCAACCAATTCAATGCAATGCTTCCAGTGACTTTTAGCTACTAGCTTTTCTCTATACGCGTAGCTACTCAAGTCTTGAACTGGGCCATATAAGCAACATAGACTTGGGAGTTTTGCAAGGGAAAAGTAATAGCCTGAGGTTACACTGCTACAATATTCTGAACAAGGTTCATATGAGTGTTAATTAGACCGTGTAATAGCCAGTGAAGATGTAGCACATTTAGCTCGACGTGTTGAAACGGTAACCCAGTAGTAGCTTACATTCGTCGGTGTACGGTAGTTTTCACTATGTGCATAAATTGACTCACGAGAATTCCCCTAGGTCTGGTTCCAAGCTATCACCAAGCCAATGGTACCGTCGTGTAGAGCACCTTCGAAAACCTATAGCTACATGTTTTTTTCTTGCGCACTCGGCCCGTTAATATTTTTTAAAAATTGATTTGTCGAAATTCGCTATCTCCTG
>JAQFYD010001810.1:0-11083 GCA_034694225.1 Bourletiella hortensis
TTGCTGCTGCTGCTACGAATTGTTCTTAAATTCGCCGGCCATTTTTCTTGAATTGTGCCCAATATTGTGCTTTTGGGTAGTGAATCTTTTTAGGGCACCGGGCCTCAAACTTTGAAACAATTTTCAAAAATTGTAAATCCACGAAATGCTTTCGTGAACTTACAATTTGTTGAAAATTGTTTCAAACTTTGAGACCCTGATGCTGTATCCAAGGGGACCCATCATGCAGTTCCAGACTTCAATCCGCTCTTGCCAAAGTTTGTCCATTTACAAGAATTAGCGAAAAATGAATGAGCCCTTGACTACACATGGCGACAGTATCTAAAACTTTCCCCACACATGCGATAGCTTATTACTCTTTAAGGCTACAATGATGCAAAAATTCATGTAGATGCGTATTTTCTGGACAATGTCAAAATTGCATTATGCGTCAAAATCCGTACAGGTGGTCATAAGTTGCACCCGAAAGAAGATTGGCTGTGAGCAAACGCTATGGTGGTTGAATTTTAAACAATTTCGTTGCTCAGGGCGCAACCCCCAAAAATTGCGCTGGACTGACTTGACAGATTACTGTGTTGTGAAATCTTGAATAAGTAAAATATTGCTAAATTTTCCCCTTTAACATGAGCGCTCCCACGTTGTATTACGATGTATCAAGTTAAAACCTCAATGGCCAATCGTCAGTAGTTACAAAAATAGTAACTTGCTACGCAGTACTGTAGGCGTACGGGCTAATTTTTCCGTGGAATTGAACCCGTAGAGGAACAAGTGAACGTACATGAGGGCATGTCAGTTTTCCTTGTGGAAGCTTTAATTTCTAGTATTGGCACACTGGGCCACTTGCAAAGAGTCACAGTTAGTTACGTTTGTATAACGTATTAGCTAAATGTTAGTAGGAGTGGCACTCGCAACTTTTTGTGTAGGAAAAATCTACGCCGCGGCGTCCATTTTTCGTACACATGCCTGTGGCTGTACACAATGAGGAGGCTCGCCACAAATACCGCAGTATTCTTACAGTAAGTACCCCAAGAAAGAGCGAAGATCTGTTTCATTTAACGTGTACGAACCTTTGTTGTCCCAGTACACATACACTAACGGATAGGCGCCAAGGTGGTCACGATACAACAAGGAATCATTGTGGTCATTTCAATGTGCTTTTGGTCCAAACGAAATGACGTCAACTGGACGAAGTCGTCCGGACAAAACTAATCGATTATAGGATTATTAACGCTTCTTTGGAATTTGGGCATGGTGACATGTCGTTACGCCAATGTAATGACGGTAAACGGAGGATATGTATACACTGTTTTTCATGGGCGTGCCAGCGGCGAAAGATTTACGTCGCTAAATGCAATGTTCTTGAAGTTATTGTCCTCCATAGAAAGAGCGAAGATCTGTTTCATTTTAAACATACAAACCTTCGTTGTCCCATTACACACAAAAATTAACGGATCGGCGCTTAAGTGGTCGCGGCACAACTAGACATCAGTAGTAAGTTGTTTCAAAGCCAGACCCCATGAGTTTACACTCAATTTCGAAAAAGTACAGCATTTACCTTCGGAACGATTGCCCGTGATCAGGGATTTCAACCGGTCCCGTCGGTTTTGTCGTCGCTCTTCTCATTCCCGAGAAATAACGAAAAGACTCTGTTTTCAGCAAATTTCCAATAACTCAGTAACAACAAGGCCGATTTTCATGATTCTTGATTTATGTTGTAGCTACAAACTTGTTTAACAACATCGACAAAATTGGGTTCGGTTAGTGCAAAAATGTTTGAATTGTTGCAAAAACAGTGCGCATGCGAAACCATATTTGCAAATTCTGATGGAAATTCGCAATTCTGAGAAAGGGTGTTGGAGAGCATGTCTAGAGCTGCTGACTAAAGAAAACATCTTCAAAATCGGATAAGCCGTTGCTGAGTAACGCGTATTTTGCCAACTCGCTATTGCGGGTCGTGAAAGTCAAGGCCAAAGCACGTGTCATTTTGCTTACGGTATTCAGACTCATCAAGGATAGCCTAAAAACTGTTGCAAAAATGTCATGTGATATTGCAAAATGAGGGAAATTCGCAATTTAGTCCGTTAAATACCACGATGGGCAAGTTACTTTTCACCCAGCTCAAGCAAGCCCCTGGACAACTCAATGGCAGTTAATTGTCATTTGATGTATGCTAACCTTACGAGAAGTCAATCACGTCAGTAAAATATCAATCTAGAATCAGTATCTGCGCCTTACCTCGCCATATGCGCATAACCACGACCAACAGCTTGCAAAAACAAATGCAACACAATCATCATTCGCACACCAATTAGCGAACATTTGCCCAACCTTGCATTATATTTGCCTGAGTTTGGTGTTGAAACTTTGTGGATTGTATTTTGGGTTTGAAAACTGTTTTGGAAAGTTCAGGAAGATTACGGAGAAATAAACCACATCATTCTTTGAAATTTCAACGCTGTTCGGTGGAGTAATTTTGGGGACACTATCTGGTGGATTTTTTTGTCAGGAAATCTCTGAAGATTTTGCATAACTTTCAGGTAATCATGCACCGACTTCATAACAATGTAAAATATCTGCATGGAACTGTAAATAACAAATGAGTGCACATTCTAACTGGCTGAAATTTTTGGGGGCTCAGAATGGGAAAGGCAAAGGTGAATTGCGTCAACCCGTTTGAATTGAAGGGTCACAGGAAGGAGGGCGGTAACACGGTTTCAAAGGAAGGTTACGAAGCTTGTAAGGCTCAAGGAATTTCTGTTCGATGTCAGATTGGTGACAAAGTTTGCATCCGGTGTTGGTCAAAGATGCGAGATGCAGTCGATCAATCCAACAACGCTATTGAGAAGCAGAAGCAGCAGGAACGAACTTGCAAGAGGAAACGGAATGTAGAAGAAACTTTGCCAGAGCCAACTGCAGGGCCGTCACATTCGTTTGGTAGTAGTGATAAAATTATTCCTTTTAGTTAATGAAGCCTACGAATACTGAAGTATTTTATATCTTTATCTACAGTTTTACCTCCAGCTCCAGCTCCCAGAGCGAAATCTGCAAGACAGGAAACTATCAAGCCTTCTGCGTTGAAGTTGCTGGAGGAAAATTTGACATTTACTACGCTTGATTCCCAGTCAGTTTCTGGTGGTAGCACATCAGAGTATTCATCTGCCTACAACATGCAGAATTTAAACTCTGTGCTGAAGAAGTTGGGAACAGCATCCGTGAAGAGGCGAGATCAGCGTACACATAAAACAATGGTTCGCAAGTACGTGGTATCTTGACGACGCTAACAGCAGGGTTTTGCCAGGGGAACGGAACACGGTTATGGCTAAAAATGATGATGGCGAAAAAAATCGGGTATCCAAACGACTCATTCTGATGTCTCTGAAAGAACTGTTCACAGAATTCAAGAATGAAAATCCTGACATGAAGATTGGACTCACTTCATTCTCACGACTTCGACCAAAGAACTGTGCATGGCCAGGTCATGATGGTCATCACAATACGTGCGTATGCGTAATACATGAGAACTTTCGTGTACTGAGAGAAGTTGCTGGAGACAAGGCCAAGACTGCGGATTTTATACGTACGTACCTCTGTGAAAACACAACCTCCGACTGCCACCTGGGCTTTTGTGCAGAATGTCCGAAGTACACCACCATGCGCAAGGAAATACTACAGCGGGTTACAGATGATGTCGAGTACCAACTGTGGCAAACAACAGACAGGGCCACTTTGACGGAAGTGAAAGATACCCCGGCTCAATACTGGAAGCGCCTGTCAGATATTTTCCCAAAAATTGCAAGTCATGATTTCATTCACAACAAGCAGAAGGACTACATCGCCGGACTGAAGGACCGCGTCAAAATTGAAACTTCCTCGGTGGTGGTCACTGTTGACTTTGGAATGAACTATTCCTTCATCGGACAGAATGAGCCACAGGCAGCACACTTCAGTCGGCCTCAATGTACAGTTCATCCTTTTGTGGTTGATGGTGTTCTGAATGGCACACCGTTTCAAAAGTCTTACGTCGTTTTGAGTGATGAGCTCAACCACAACTCAAACAGCTTCCATGTGTTTCGAGCCAAGGTCCTGGAGCTAATAAAGCGGGACTTTCCAGGTGTCAAGAAAGTTTTTTATGTCAGCGATGGTAAGCTATCCTGAAATATCATTTACTCACCCCCACATAATAATGTATATGCAGACGGAATAATTATTGATTTTTTCTTCATAGGTAGTGCTGCACAGTATAAGAACTTTAAGAATCTGTTAAACCTTAACCACCACCTGGAGGACTTTGGCATAGAGGTGGAATGGCACTTCACGGCGACTGCCCATGGAAAATCAACGTGTGATGCCATGACCGCAGTTGTCAAGCGTGAAACCCGACTGGAGAGCCTGAAGGAGGGGAAAGTAATTCAAAATGTTGACCAAATGTTTGCATTCTGCAAATCTAAGTGGGCAAATTTTCCTACGTTGGAGGTACTTCTCGTCAGGCGTGAAGAAGTGAGGAGCCTTGTGCCTTTTCTTGAGAAAAGGTACCTTCTAGCATCAAGACTCCGTGGAATCCAGCAGATCCATTCATTTATTCCCCTCAATGGCACTAACTCAGTTCAAGTTAGAAGATTCTCATCCTCCGCCGTTCAAGAAATCCTTTTTCCCTTACGGAGCTCCTTCTGGCCCGGTGGCCCCATCAACTGAAGAATTCCCTGAAGACACTTTAGTAGCCGTAATGATAGATACAACTTTTCACTTGGGGATCGTGCGAAGTGTTGACGACGATGCAGGTATGACTACTGTCAAGTTCATGAAACGGAAAGGAACTGAGAATGAATTTGTGTGGCCCGAGCCCGAATTTTCAAAGGTTGAGATGATTCCCAGCAGGGATATTTTGTGTGAAGCTGGTTCCATACATCCCCTGCCTAACGGTGCACTTGCTTTAGCCGAGGGTGACCTGCATCGCATTGACAACATGAAGGAATCTCACGAACTCAGTTCGCCCGTTGTCACTTAAGTTGGCAACATTCGTATGTATTTGAGTCAAAGTATGTTCAAACGCATGCGGTGATGATGATTGATTTATTGATACGGCAGTTAGCATCTGTAATCTTGCAAATGTATGTGTGTGGTAGTCAATAAATCGCGTGTGGAACTCTGAAATTTGTAGAATTTCATAATTAAGAATAAATTATGGCCTACAGCAGTCAATACGATGGAATTCTGAAAACTGATCGGTGGTTGTACGGTTGAAGGTAAAACTTGGAAATCCCCTTAACGCATAACTCGGAACTGGCTGACTCAATTTCAATGAATTTTTTTTTATTTTGGAGGTTTAGGCTATCTCTCCAACACCCTTTCTCAGAATTGCGGATTTCGTCCAATTTTGGCAAATGCAATTTCATTGTTGCACATTTTTTGCAATATTTCAGAATTTTTTGCACTCACCGCAACCATTTTCGCCCGTGGTGTTCAACAGGTGCTTAGCTACGAAAAAAACAAGAATCAACAAAATCGGCCCTGTCATTACTGATTTATAACAATTTTACGGAAAACACAGCTTTTTTTGTGATTTCTCGGGAATGAGTAGAGCTACGACAAAACCGAGGGTATCATTCGAAATCTCTTCTCATGAGGAATCGTTATGAAGTAGAAATACATATTTTTTCGAAATTAAGTGTAGACTCATGGGGTCTGGCTTTGAAATAACACAGTGTCATTTGGAGGTGCTTTGGTGCAAATTGAATGACATCAACTGGAAAAAGTGCTCCGGACAACATTAATTCAGTATACAGTTATTCACGCTTTGTTGTGAATTTGTCATCGTGACGAGGCGTAATGCCATGGCAATGCCTCATAACGAATCGTATTTGTATAAAGTTTTTACGAGCTTTCCAACGGTGAAAGATTCACTTCAGTGCATCGAGTTCTTATCGATTTATGCTTGACTTCGATTCAAAGTTGACTTCAATATATCAGTCGTTTTTGAAAATGCCTAAAATGTCATGTTTATTGATCATAGACACCGCAAATACGTAAAAATGTAACAAAAGGTGGTGTAGTATTCAGTAGTAAGTGTTGCTGTCATTTTGAGGCCACCACGGTCAGAATCCGATGTCTCCTACTGGTAGAAGTCGTGGGTACAAAAACGTCACACCATGGCCATCACATAAGGAGGCTCACAAGCTCGCCTCCTAAAAACCACATTATTTATATTACAGCAAACTTTGGTTATGAATGAGACGCTGTGTATGACACGTTTGGGTCCTCCCCATAAAATCAGATTCCCCTTGAAGCGAAGCTCATTCATAGTTGATGGCCCTACAACCTTACATTCTGAGTTCAGAAATATTCAAGAGTACGGCTAGCAGATTTCATACCTTGGGGCACCATTCTTGCTATTTTGGCGCACGACAGATTGCTGCAAATGGACGGAAACGCTCAGGCAGCCAAACCATTCAACATAAGGAAGGATTCTATCAATGGGCATCTATCATATAGCTATAAGAAGGGAACGCTTAGGTTGAACTCTGTGTCTGCGTATGCTGGAGATCTCTTCTCTCCGTCAGCCTTAGAACTCTTGAGGGCAACCTACAGAGAAGTAGGCATGAAGGATTTATTTTTCTGTGAACACCTTAAATGAAATTTGTTCACTTAAATTCAGAGTTAGGCATGAGGGTCACGGTTATCATTGGGTTTTATTTTGAAATTACGGCGTCAGAAAACAGAACATCGCTTGAAGCGCAGCTAACAGTGGATATGGCCAGTTAACCTTATTAAATAGAAGCCTCTTTATCCTGGAGATACGAGGACATGCAAACCCTGACGCGGACACTATAAATTGCGATGTACACTGACAGACGAATCTAAGGCAACCAAATCGCAATGAATTTGACTATAATTTACGCTGCACTCAAAGGGATCCCCGAATCATTAAAGCATATAGGTAATGGAGTTCCTATTCGATACCGCTCACACAATGTAGGGGGGTATCCTAGTGTTTCCACAAATGCTGCTGCAATTAGTACTCTGAGGGATAAGAAAGGACTACAACGATTTTATCTGTGTATTAGAGCAACAACGACCCAATACAACTGTCATTGTGCCGGTCCTGGTATTCGCTTAATGAGACTGGGTAACCATTTTTTGCTCAAGATTTTCAATCCTAAGTCACATTACTGGTATCTGGCCAATGTCACCGTTCATGAGTCGAAAGGAACATATGCTCGCTAAAATCGTAGGCAGAAATATCATCTTTAATACAAACAGTTCACTATTTGACCATTAATTTATGTCGTATAGTACGAGTAAAATGTAATTAAAGTTCCTCGCCAGGAGTGCGTATTGTTCCTGCAAAACAGAAAAAAATTTCATTTTAATCAAGGCTTGAGGAATAATATGGCGTCAACGTTGCAACAATAGTTTAAAAACTGAAAATCGTCATGCAAAAAATAAAGAACCAAATGTTTACATGCATATTCCATACAACACAACGACAGGACAACAATGATGGAAACGAAAAGTATGGAACCACAGGACAAAAAGCATTGTAGGGTGGCAGAAGAAAAAAATCCCACGGTTGCAAAAAAGCCAAACAAAGACGAGACAATCCCCCCGACCCTTCGTGCACTGGAATCAGACAACTACTTCTAACTCGTAAACCATTACTTCCTGAATACACAAAAAATACTACAAAGCACCAACGCAGTTCCAATAATGAGTAAAGCGGAAAGAAACCCTAAGAATGCAAGCAAGCCATCATCTTAACATGTTACAAGCATGTAGACATGTAAACATGTACACACGACAAAATAGTGCAATAATAGTAAGTTTGTTACATTCACATATAAAGAAGAGGTCTCTATTATTCCTAAAAATAAGTTCCTTATAGAATTATTCTTTTCGCATCCAAATGGTAGCATAAAAATCTATGCCACGCATTTATTTATTGGGGGTTGTGCACTGAGCAATGAAATTTCCTAAAAAACCAACCACCATAGCGTTTGCTCAGGGTCAATAACTAAATTTATCCCTCTAACATTTGCCTGCCTGGACCGTTTTCCAAAGTGAATAGCTTAAAGTCAATGCCATTATGCCTATCTAATTTAATTTTTGCGTCCGTATGACTCTCAAGGGGTCCGAAATCTGACGTTTTTGGTCGAAAGTTCAGCTCCAATTATCTTCCAACCCCCTCTTACGATTTTCATCAAATTTTGAGATTAGATGAAATACGACAAAGACCTGCCGTGGAGCACATAAAATCAAAGGGCTAACCCACAGCTTCCCCAGCGATCACTGGATGAAGTCTGCATGTCAGTTGAAATTTCATATCCGACCGCAGTAGCCTTAGGAACTTGAGGCAAACGTAAAGTGCCACAGAATAGCATTTGCGATTCAAATATTGTTAACCGGACTTCTTATCGAACGCCGCGAAAGAGTTAACCCATTAATAGCGCAAAACGACCGCCATGTCGTGAAGTTGTGCGTGGTTACTTTTTGGGATTCGGCAATATACAGATTATCGGCCCCCGTGTATAATTTCCCGGAATAATTTTTATGCTTTCGCACCCTTACTGAACGATGTTCCCCGACCTCACAACAAACCTTCACTAAGGTCTACACTAGCGGAGTGGGAGCATTTCTGGGAAGAATTCCCATCAAAAACAGTTGTTTCCTACCGAACGCACCCATACTTCCTCCGGTTTTTCATTTCTGGCTACTTTTAAACATATATGTAAGCCAAATTTCGTCTGATTGTGATGCATTTGGTGTCAAACGTACAATAACAGTAGCCAATACGACATTAAATACCTTTGTGAACAACATACCTATAGCATCGGTAGCCTAGGCAACAAAACGTCCATTATTAGCTGTTGTTGTACGAGTATTCCCGTGTAACACTGCATCTACTGTAAACACACCATGCGTTACACATATGGTGTGCTCCTATCCCATCATGGGCCCATCATACCCTGAGCTAAACTCGGTGGGTATAAATAAAATGCGTGGCATAGGTTTTTCGTATTTTTCCGGTCCGCGTGAGACGATAACTATAAAAGTCGATCCAAATACAGCCGAGATAATGAAACACGGCAGGTAAAATTATACAAAATGTGGTAAATACGAGTATTATTGGTAGTTAAAATCTACGCCGAGGCGTCCATTTTGCGTACACACGCCTGAGGCGGTACAAAAGTGGAGCCTCGCTGAAGACATGTCAACGTATATTTATACCGTACCACCAAATGACAGGCGTCATTGTGCGGTCATTTGGATGTCTCGTTGGCCACTCTGTCACACTTAACGTGGCCGTAACGTTGGAATGTGTAAACGTTATACAACGCAGATCCCTCAAAGTTACCGTTTTATTAGTTACAGTGACCGTAGTTATTACCCAACTGGGCCGAACAGTACCTCAAAATGACGCGCCGCCTTGCATGGTCATTTAAATGTCCCGTTTGTCGTCCTGGGTTACTTAAAGCAGCCACAAGGTTGAAAAGGTAAGCGTTACACCACGCATATGCCCCAAAATGACCGGTTTATCAGTTCCAGTGACCGCAGTGCTTACCCGACTGTGCTGCGCCGTACCTCAAAATCACGGGCGTCATTGTGTGGTCATTTGAATGTCTCGTTAGTTGCGCTGGGACAGTTGCAGCGGCCACTACGTTGGAATAGGTAAGCGTTACACCACGCAAGTTCCCCCAAACTACCCGTTTATCGGTTCCCGTGACTGGAAATGTTAACCAATCGCCCCGCGCCGTACTTCAAAATGACGGCCATCATTGCGGAGTCATTTATGTGTCTCATTGGTTGTCCTGGTACCCATCATACGGCTGCAAGGTTGGAATAGGTAAGCGTTACACCACTCAAATGCCTCAAAATTACCAGTTACTTAGTTGTCGTGACCGCAGATATTACCCGACTGGGCCGCACGGTACCTAACACTCACGGACGGCATTGCGCGGTCATTTCAATGTCTCATTGGTAGTGCTGGGGCAAGACATAAGCCGCAAGGTTGTAAAAGGTAAGCGCGGCATCACGCAAATTCACCAAGATGACACGTTAATCGGTTACAGTGGCCGCAAATACTAACCAATTGCCCCATGTGGTACGTCAAAATGACTCCGATCAGTGCCCGGTCATTTTGATATCTTAGCCAAGCGGGGCGGTCTCGCCGCTTTGGTATAAGCTTGCCGAGAAGTTTGTGGCATCAGTCGCTATCACATAAGGAGGATTGTAATATCTCGCGTCGTAGTTGACAGAAACACCCACCCATGACATAAAAATGTTGTCACAAAAAATTGAATTTCGTACCTCTTGTATTAGCTATAGTGGAATAACTAAAATCCGGCTAGTGCTGTATCGTACACAAGGACGAGGGAATCACTTTCATTAAGGCAGTGTTGGTGCCTATTTGATGTTAAACAACGGCGCTGGTTGTTCCCCTGTGTCTATAATGTTCTAGGTTAGCTGTAAGCGCCCACGGCGAACATTTACAAAGAAAGTTGTAGTTGATGAAGTGTAGTGTTGTGTAGTGATAATTACACGTGTTTCATTTGCGAATGGCTCAAGTTTCTTCTTATGTACAAAGGGAGCGGCCGAATGAACTTTTTGTGTACTTCATTTACTTTCTTTGTTCCCTTCGCCTACTTTAATTTCATAAATGTTAGTAAGTTAAAAAGTTTTAAAAAGTTAGTCATGACGACAGAACTTTGGTTATTGGCTGCAGTCAACGGAGCACTGGAAAGCAACCTATAAGCAACATTTTGCCTAGCGCTAATTGTCTATTAACTTACCCTAACTTAACGCTTAGCTTTTAGACGATGAATATTGAATATCCCTTTAGAGGCGAGTTAAAACTGTTAATAGTACGGCTGGAACAAGGCTTGGAGCTGCTCCAGCTCTTGATGTGGAGTGGGAGGTTAAGGTAACATTCCCCATGCACCTTTGCCTTAAGGAATTTTATTTTCTCGGCAATATTTTTTTATGTACTACGGCAATAACACTAGTGGCAATTGAATATTGTACTTTAGCAATGTAATTAGTTTCAATATAAATAGGTACTTCGTAAATAAATTTATTAGTACACTGGCAA
>JAQFYD010001811.1:0-11083 GCA_034694225.1 Bourletiella hortensis
TTTGAGCGAGAGAAACTCCTCGTTTGTGAATGGAGTCTTTTTTCTGTTGCCCTGCAAGCAAAATATATGCTCGTAAATGTATCTCCTATTCATTGAAATGCATATGGAAGCTTTACAACTTTGTATACTACTGCTTACTACAAAAATTTCTATTTGTATTGTAGTAGTATACTATAGTAGTAGCTTTGGACTGTAGTACCTCTCATGTTTTTGTCGTCCCACCCTCTGCAATGCAAAATGCAATGCAATTTAAATGCAGCAGTCCTACTGTTATGCACCTGTGTGCCATGATTGAATCATCCTATGTACACCTATGGTGAATTAAGATAGCTACACCTTAAACGAGCCATGACTTCATACATATTCAGTTAATTCAGTATACAAGTTGCATATGTTCTAGCATTGAACAATCTTGTCTACAGTACACTGCGAGGATGCATTTCTTTCACCATCATTATCATCATCGTAGTAGTCTTCATTTGACAAGCACTTATAGCTATGGTTAGTTAAAAGATCCTTTGAACTGCTCTGATAAACTCATCTGTACAATGTGAGAAAGTAGCTTACTTAATGCACTGCTAAATGCAAGTATACAAAGACACTCACTACTGCAACGTTATTCAAAGCTTTTAAACTATATAAAGCAGAATACTATAAGGGGCGTTTATGGTAAGTACAGGAAGGTTGCTGTTGATGCCACGTATGTAATGGGACATGATCAGTTATACAGGAAAGCTAGCAGCTTTGAACTATGAAGACAAGAGTCAGTGACCTACATTATTATATATGATGAAGCCGATGAATAATTAAGTTTCCTAAAGTATTTACAGCAGCTATAGCTAAGGTAAATGCAATGGTTTCTGAGGGGGCAATTAGGCAAAGTAGCATATTGGATGTAATAGGCTTTTCATGGCATTTGGTTACGGAGATCATGGGGCTATTCATTGAAAAGGTCAGAACTGAGAGTCAATATGTGCAATGCTTTATTGAGACAGGGTCGGATTTAATTGATAAATATGGCTCAGACGGTTTGGTATATATAAGTTTAGATATGTAAATTCATAGCTATGAATGAGGCTATGACATTAGACAGTGAACGAGTGTGTTCTCGTTCTGGGAACTTGACATTATGCCTTTGTGAGGCAAACTCATTATGAGAGCAAGATGAAGCGCTATAGTGTCTAAATGATTTCAGGGTTATGCAATTTAGTTATGATGACGACGACGAAAGGATGTGTGAATGCGTGGACAGAACGTGATCAGAGGGTAGGTTGATTCATTAAAGGATGTAGCAAATGGTATTTCAGACTGGGCTTAAGCTGCGATGATGAGTAGTAGGGAGATCTTGAACAAAAAATTGATGAAAAGTCATGGCAGTAGAGATTTGTTTAGATATACCACTTTTCCATAGAACATTTATTAGAGCAGCTAGAATAGGAAAGATGCTTACAACAAACCTCACTCACTGGAAAGCACACAGACAATAGTTATATGTACCTTATTAGATAACTGTTGTAAATACAATAAATCACTGGGATTTGATTCTCAATCTTAATCTACTTTCATAATAACTTCCTCCCTCGTACCCTATTTACTCCTTGCTTAAGCTACGGGATGAAATCCTTCTTTAAATAATTTCTAATGGAGACAGTAATTTTAAATCGTCTGGAAACTATAGATGAGTAGGTTTCAGACAATAGTAGTACAGACAGATGATGATATAAAAAATTTGATGTTTCTTTTCCTTCAAGCACATGCACACATTGATGACGGCTACAGATTGATTCAAAAGACATTAATTACGTTGCCATGTGAAAGCGCTATTGTATACAGTAATTAGAAAATGATGCGTATAATATTCGATCACGGATCATGGTGGATGAGAAGAACGATGATACATCTGACGCTTAGAATCTGGCAGTTCGGCAAAACCTTCATGTTTTTTCGGCTTTGAGGACGTAAATATTTTAAATTTTATACGAGTCATTACGAATAGTTGGGGAATACATTAATATTATTTTCTACCGACCAGCAGTCGGTAACACCTACGAAATTCATTAATGAGCATGAATGACACTCAAAACTCAGAAAATTGTATGGAAAATCTACACTGCATTTATTACTGATAACAAGGGATACGTAAAATGTGTAATAATTTTAGACACACTGAGTAATTGTGGGTATTAAAGCGGATTCTTACTATCAGAACCAATCATTAGAAAATGGAAACGAATATGGGTACTAGAATGATGATGTATAATCTGAGGAAAACGATACGTGAATAATCTAATCACATGGAATGATCCAACTTCTCTCAAAAATCTGCTTCCCATGTTTTCTTGTCTGCACACGAACACGATAATTACATGCAATATCAGTAGGCTTGACGCATACCTGAAAACATAAATGAGTCCTAATTTAGTGCAAACACGGATAAACATGATGACAGGCTTGTCAAATCATGACACTTTATTAATTCACCTGTACGATCTCCTTACTGATCCTCTTCACCCAGATTGTGCTTAACTTTCGAGAAATCAAAATCTTCGCCCGTGCCACGCTTGAATATATCTAGCACGTCCAAGCAAGTAGTCTCGAAATGAGTTGTAGCATCATAAGACGTAGAGATGAATATCTGTGAGTTAGCTCCATTTTCAGTTGGCTCGTAATAGTCGGACACGGTGATGAACCTATGACGAATAATTAAATTTTGCATTAGCATGAAAACCACTTAATGCACATCCCAAATGACTTAGATTCAAGGATAGATGAGAATATACAAGATACTTACTTCTGCTTCACTGGACCCAGCAAGGCAAGTCCGGGGCGAATTTCTTCTTCTGGATTAGCAGTTTCAACGGTCGTGGATACCATAGCGACGAACCAACCTTTAGCAGCCACTTGGTGGGTGTAACTCACCACAGAAACATAAATATCTGAAAATTGAGTAAGCATTAGTTCAAACGTCAATGACTGTTGCAATGTATATTAGCGGAAAAAACTTCTTGCACGCTTACCAGATTTTCGGTTTACTTGTTTCTGGGGGATAATAATTTGAGTGGACAAAGCATCTTTGGTGTTTGGAATTGGATGATCCAGGAGGCAAATACAGCGAATAACCTGTCCACTTTTCCTGACACGATTCGGAACATAACTCGGGTCACAGTATACCTACCATACAACATTTATTCGTAATTACTTTTTTCATCAATAAACACAATAAATTAGATGCCATGGTAACCCACCTGTTTACATTTGGCCACTTCATCTCCAGATTTCACGCCTACGACTTTACCGAGTTCGTCGACCACAATTTCATCAACAGGTTTGTCCAACATATACGTACCTCCATAAATTGCACTGAGCCTGAAGGTGAGATAAACATTAAATAATTTAAACAATCTCGGCAATAGCGTCAATTCCTAAATTCGACAGTATTAGAACATTTACCGTGCGAAACCCTGTGGGAGTTCTCCAAGACCGTACATGGGGTAAAGGTAAGGACTCTTTCCGTAACGTGCTAAAGACTCGCTGTAAAGCTTAATTCGGGTCATCGTCTCCATAGCAGGTTTATGCAAGTACTCATCATCCCGATGCAAGGCTAATGCATGTCCAGTGAAATCCTGGGTGTTGCTGTCCAGCCCAAATTTCTCATAAAGCTTTGACATTGGTTGAGTGCGACCATCAAAGTCCTTCCACGTTTTCGGATCATCTTCTTTGTACTCCTGCACGAACACCAGGAAATTCTTGAAGCGACGCTTCTCGAACAGTCCCATCAAATCTAAGGAGCAAACAAATTAAATGTAAATGACACACACAGCTCCCTCAAGGTATATTTTTCCGTAATAAATACATAACACCCCTATGCTTACCCGAACTTAAAGCCTCTCGTTCATCAGCAGGTACTTTGGAAATTTTTCCACCCTTGTAAACGTAGCTTCCTTCGATTGACTTGAATTCCAAATATCTAGTGACACCAGTATGAATGAGCAATTTCACCAGCTGCCCATTAGCCATCAAAAACTTGGGAATGAGGTCCACGTTCCAGTCCCTTCCTCTTCCATAAGTTTCGTCCGGAGCTGGTGAGTTGTACTTGGAGAAAAGATCTTCCAGCGGAGTGATAGAAGCAGAATCAGCACCGTAATATTTGTTCCGGTCAATATGCAACACCTTCTTCCCGGATACGGATAGCATTCCACTCAAAATGCATTCCTGCAGCCCAAACAAACCAGTTATAAGTTTATACACTTCCTCAATCTACGCATACACAAATTTTAAAACAAGTTATATATGAATGCTATTTACCTTAAGGCCAGTTCCGAGCACGATCGCATCATATTCTTCATCCATTTTGATTCAATTGGACTTTGCCCTGCAAATTAAGTACAATCATAACAATCATTTTCCAAATGTTACCCGAACCGAATTATTTTCGACCTAACTCAATCATCCATAAGCACTCCATACAAATTTAAACCTAACTCACACAAACTTATAGTTTACATCAAAATTAATTTAGCTTACAAAACTTTCTTGCACCCCAAAGCAATACTTTCCAAAAATACACCCCTTCAAACAACAATTTCCTTCAATTACAATTCCGCCACATTACAACTCTTTTGACACAAACCGCAGCTCCAAACTTATCTCCTCTTGTACGTCAACTTGACAGTGTTACTATAACAGAGATCACCCCACAATTCTATCTATCTCTCTCTACAACGTCCAATACGCGATACTAAACTCATTAGATTTGTACATGCATTAGCTTCTGAACAACAGGTCCATCCCCGAGTCCTGGCAACAACAACTTGACAGCTATGCTAAACTTCAATGAATTAACTATGAAACTTCCCTAGCCGCACTTGCGAAGCCAGGAAACTTATTCATTTATAAATAGATCCTATCCTAGCATCCTTCAAATATTGTCTGTTGGAAGAATACACTTAAAAATATATATTTTCCAAAGCAAGCACCTGCCAGCGTCAGCTATACACCTAATATGTCATACACGCCTAAAACATATGACAGCACTGCTGACTACTGACGAATCTAATACAGCTGTAATAATACCGAATACAAACCGACTTACTTGCAACTTTCGGTTAAGATAAGAGGATCGGGACTGGATATTATCCGATTTATTTTTTTAAATCACAGTAACTGAGAGTTGCTGATTAATTAATTAGGAATAAGAAGTGACTTGGAGCTTTGCGATTATCGTGTACAAATCCAACAGTAGAGGCTGGCACTAATATTTCATGGATGGGGAACTCCTGCTGCTTCTGTGGGGACGGTGTTGCACAGCAAGTGACGCTTCTTATTGGTCCTCAGCTTTCAGTTGGAGCTTTCGCGCGAAATAGCGGCTTCAGCACAGGCACAGGTCCGGGGGCGACGACCGCAGGATGCCATATTCGATGGGGGTGCGGGGGGTTACCCTCTTTGCATTGAAAGCAGTCCAGTGCTCACCCACTTTATGCACCCCCGCCACAATACGTTTAGAGGCGTATCCCCGTCCGGGCAAAGCGACGGGGTGAACTCTGCCCGAGTGAGGAAAATATCCCTTACCCTAGTAAAGCAGGGTTGCCGTGCGGAGAGCGGAGCGAATTTTGAGAAAAATTCGCAATATTTTGGTGTGTCAGCGATAATTTTTGCGAATTAATTATATTTAAATGTGAGGTAAGCATAAAGGAAGGTCGGTGGACCAGTTTTGACGTAAAATTATTTTGCATATCGTAACCAAATTTTCGATTTAGAATGCATCATGGGTATGGGTATGAAAGCTATGGCTGAGGACAGTGTTGTTCTAATGCAGTGTTGTAAAATTGTTGGAGCACTACGTCGATATTTATAGTGCGTGTGGTGTGTGAGTTGGGTGTAATTGGGTTGTGTGGTATAGGAGCGACATCGAACACCCCAGTTTTTGGTAATTTGGCCCCGGGTGCGCATTTTTGGCCTGGATAGGCGCATTTGTTAATGTGGGTAAACTGAGTTTTAATGTTGTATATGAATGTTTGAGGACGAATTTAGTAAAACATTTGAGGTATAATTCTTAATAATATGGGAGTGAGTAAGGTGTGTGTGTGTGTGTGTGATGGTAGTTAGGTTATTTTAGAATTATTATGAAAAGTTTTGTGGAATTTTAGAATATTTGTGGTTTCTGAGAATTAAAAAGGGATTTAAGTGCTTGTGAGCATACCGAGGTAGTCGAAGTTTTTTTCAGGTGCGGGGGTTACGATGCGAAAATTTTGTTGCTATGGGGTCACAAGGTCATGGGGGTTGCAATTAAAGTTATGTTCGGGATGTTTCTTGCTGATTTCATTTATGGGTACCATGTAATTCAAAATTTGTTTTTTTCCATAAAGTGTTGTGTTAATGCTTAAACAGTGTTGAGTAGTAGGGTGTCATGACATGGTTTTTTGGAATTCGATGCATACGTGTTTAAATGAGCTATGTCGCATCGGGCGTAGGTGGGGCGAGGGTGGTATGGGTCATGTGGGTGGAGTTAGGCGGCTTTGTTTATTATAACTTAAATTATTTTTGAAATTCATTAAAATTTATTTTAGAAATTTTAAACAGACAATTATTAATGTTCATCATTTACTATGGTGTTACAGTGCGGTGATGGGTCGGTACAGCCAATGTTAGTACGGAAACATAGATATGAACGGAGAGACGAAGAAGCATAAGTGCCAGCACTGCGGTGCCGGCTTTACCATCAATGTGTTCCTTCAGAATCATTTGAAGGTACGTTCTCACCATTAATGCTCCTACTAATGTCATCCTGTTGAGGTTTGATGTATTTCAGTGCCCCTGTATTCATGTGTACTGGAGGTGTAAGGAATTTTTTCTCACTGTAGGATTTGATAAACGTTTGCTATGTTGTCTTATGTAGGAAGCCCATGTTGAAGGAGGACAATACAGTTGCGCTGAATGCTGCTGCAAATTTTCGGATTTGGACAAGTTCGATTCTCATATGGCTCAGCAGCATGGGTATCAACCTAATGTTAAACCTAAAAGGCCCTCTGATGAAGATTCTTCCCTTAGATGCAAGCTATGTAGAATCACTTTTCATAATGTGGGAATGCTGATGTCGCATAAGCGAGTAAGCAATCCTTTGTTTGCTTATCTGTCCATTTCCATAGTATTTTATGACCTTCTGTAATTGCATTATATTGTGGATAGCTCCTTGGAATGCGATTGCTGATGGGATATTATAATCTTGTTTTAATAGAGTAAGCATCCTGAGGAATTGGAAAGCTCTGAGGAAGAGGACGATGATGATGAAGCAGACGACGAACCTAAAATTAACGGTCATTCTGAAAAGGATGGAGTGCCAGCCGAGAGGGATCAAAGCGAAGTGTCCGGGCCTCCTCCAAAAGCAGAGGACCCGTGTGAAAATAAATGCAAATTCTGTCGCAAAATATTTCATAATGAAGCAATGCTGAAGTCTCACGTGAGGGTAAGTTAGGATGCTGCCACAGGTAGTGTAGTGTGACTCTGACTTCTGACTTTGATAATGATTTTTAAATAACTTTGAAAGCAAAAACATGCGGACGAATTAGAGAGTTCAGAGGAGGACGAAGACGATGAATATGAACCTCGATTACCTCCGGGTATTTTATTGGAAGATGATGATATTGAGGAAAGTCCTACCGAAATTAGTCCTTCTAATCTCGTTAATGGCTCTGCAAAAGTTGGGGATGATGGCCAAAGCTCAGAAAGAAAAAAGTCACCTTCTCCGGATC
Source organism: Bourletiella hortensis (assembly GCA_034694225.1). Classification (NCBI taxonomy): domain Eukaryota; kingdom Metazoa; phylum Arthropoda; class Collembola; order Symphypleona; family Bourletiellidae; genus Bourletiella; species Bourletiella hortensis. Next base: position 7,749 of record JAQFYD010001811.1, read on the forward strand.
TTACCGAGGCAAGGGAAAATGGGCAAGAATCGAGGACCGGAGATGAAGGAGATGGCGTTGATGGGACGGAAACTTTCGAGTCGTTTACTAGGTCTTTTGAGAAGGAGCAGGGATTAACCGAACGAATTTTTGGGAGAGAAGAAGGAACGGCTGTCATTGCACCCGAGGAAAATACAGAAATTAATAATTCGAACAGTCCTCCTCAGTCGCCGTATGATGATGACAACAACGACGACGATTTACCGATGCCTGTAGATTTTCTAGCTCAGGACGACTACGACATTGAGCCGGGTGAAGCTGCTCTCCGAAGTAGTAATATAGAATCATTGATTAACTCTATTCAGGATGAACCTGATGAACCACCTACCCACAGCTGCGATATGTGTGGATCAGTTTACGCCACTGCTCAAGCCGTGGAAGCTCATAAAAAGGTAATCTCTTCTACATTTTATATATTGGATGGCTCATATTTTAGTGCGTGTACTACTTGCTTATTAAATACAACACCCGGCATTCTTGATGATTCATATATGGCACTACCGATCATGTTTCATGAGGTGACTGACGTGACTGCATGCAAAAAATTGTCATGGAGGACGCCAGTGTATACGCACTTTATAGATTTGCTCATTTCATAATTTTTGTTTGCAATCGTAGACAAATCATGTTCTCGGTGGCAAATTTCCTTGTCCAAGTTGTCCAAATGTATTTGCATCGAAGCCGGAGTTGGTTGTGCATACAGAGATTGTTCACCGCGTAATCGAGCAACAGCAGCAACTTACAACTCCAGATTTCAGCATGTCAGATGCTATGGTGCGAGTGGCTATTCCTTGTGACTTATGTGGAGAAAGTTACAGCGACCCATTGCAGCTCACCATTCACAAAATGGTAGCTACAAGTTTCTTATTTTTATCCCTTCTATTGAATGATGCAATGCAAATGACGAATGTGCAAATTATACGTATAACGTTACGTTTGTTTGTAGCGTTGCCATGTGCCTAATGGAAATCGGTGTGAATTTTGTCCATGCTCCTTCATGACTTTTGACGAGTTGCGAGAACATCAGCGGTCCCATAGTCAGTTTTCTGATATTCAAATTATTCCCAGCACGGTCGGCACGCCTGCATACGTCGACCCCTCGAAAGAATTTTTCTGTACTATATGCGACGAAGATTATAAGACAAAACATAGTTTACGGAATCATACGAAGGTTAGTTAGTCATCTATCTTACTTTCACTCGCAACTATAGTTGAGCGTACCATCTGAGCTTCTACTGGTAAAGTATAATTGTAATATTTAAACTTTTGCAGCTATGCCACGTTCCTAATGGTCGTTATTCTTGTCCGGAATGTCCCTGTGTATTTGCCGCTCGTAACAGCTTACAGTCTCACAGAAAAAGGCATAAAAATCGCCTTTCGGATTCTGCTCCCGCTCCCAAATCCCGGGGAGCGAAGCCAGTGACAGTTGCTAAGATGGACGCTGCTCAGATCTTCACTTGTGAACTCTGTGGAGTAAATTTCTTGAATTTTTCGGACTATTTTGGGCATAAGCAGGTGAATTTGTTTGTTTTTATTTTATTTCGAATCTTGATGGTGTAGGCATGGGTCTAAATTGTGTTGGTCGACAATGATCTTATATCAGTCTCTTTCTGTGTCATGCCGATTCAGGAAAGCCACGTGGAATACGGAACCTACGGCTGTGATAATTGTCCATGTGTGTTTGCTACATTTGAAACACTGAAAACTCATCAGAATGTGTTCCATGGAGGTTCCCCAGTCGCTCAACCTGTCCGAAATACAGTTGGTATAAGTGTCAGCAGAAATCAACCGCGTATTCTTCAGCGCCAGGTAGCTAGTGCACTCTCCGTTGGCTACGACTGTGATGAATGTGGCCACCACTTGACTTCCTTAAAAGCTCTTACTACCCATAAAGAGGTTAGTTTCCTTTTAAATTTTTCAATAAGTTGTCTTTTCAGATTAAAACAAAATACCCTTGTTGTACAGAAAAGTCATGTGGTGAACGGTTATCGTTGCAATGTATGTCCGCGGAGCTATGCTACGTTCCACGCTGTGAGAACTCATGTGGGTCAGTTTCATAAACATGAGTTCTCGACAGCACCCGTTGAAAGTCTCTACACACCACCGGAGGGAATTGAACCAACAAGTGCAAGCGGAAGGGGCAGAAGGGTGAGTTTATTACTGCCAAATTTTTCCTCTTCAAAATCTTTGCAGTGAATATAAACGTTAGATGTTGATTTCTATGTCAGGGGAGACCCTCAAAGTCCGCGCCTGAGGAGCATACGGAATTTAAATGCAATGAATGTGACTGGGTTTTGGCTGATGAGACTGATCTACAAAATCATATGATTCAATTTCATGGATTCAAACCGAACGCAAGTAGTCGTCAACATGTTGATGAGGTTATTGAAATGATCAAGAACGATGACCCGCTGACGTGCTCTGCTTGCAACTTGACTTTCAAAAGACCATCAGAGACTTTTTCACACAGAAAAGTAATAATTTTACTTCCGTGCCTATTGGTTTCTGTCCGTCATGAATCATTTTCTCCAGCTAATTCAGCAAACTATATCTATTTCAGAGGAATCATGTTGTGGGCGGAAAATTTCCATGCAAGCGGTGTAAATGTGTGTTCTCTAACGGCCCCTCTCTCCAAGCTCACGAAGTTGCTAAGCATGGCGACGTAGTCTCTGCTAGTCCGAATAAAGGTGTTTCGCGGAAGTCTTCATCCAAGAAGACAGAAGGCGAACGCGAATTTGTTTGCAACTTGTGTGGAAGGTCGTATGGAATGTACTCCACCCTGTGCGCTCACAAAAACGTAAGCTGCACCAAAATTCAAGCTCTGATTTATCTTTTATGCAAGCAACTTAGGTAATGTATGATGAATCAATTCCAGCGATCACATAAACCATCTGGTAAACCTTGTGAACATTGCACCTGTATGTTTTCATCTAAAGAAGACTTGGCTCTCCACTGCAAAAAGTACCATAGACATGTTAGATTTGCTCCAGAATTATCAGATCTCGCTCAACGTGGAAGGGGCAGACCTAAAAGAAACGTGGCTTCTACTGCCCGATTCACATGTCAGTATGAAAAATGTGGAACGGAGTGTCGAAATCAGGGTGCGCTTACTTCGCATATTAGGGTAAGTGGAGCTATGCAGCCAAGTATATAGTGATCGTGTAGACAATGCCAGATTTTAAAAATTGTTTGACTTTCAGGGTGCTCACGCGGCGCCTATAGAAGTTGTTACTTTGGACTTGGACTTGGATGAATCGGCTTTTAAGTGTGATCAGTGCAGTGTCGGCTTCGACACT
>JAQFYD010001812.1:0-11080 GCA_034694225.1 Bourletiella hortensis
CATACGTTATATTGGTCGTACGTTATAGCGGCTGTAACTTTAATGCAAAGGACACGAAACGATCCTGAAAATTTCATACATTATAGCGTTAGTTCCGTTATATGGTAGGGCCTTATATCGAGTTTCGAGTGTATCCCATTTCTCTTTGCTATACGAGCACGAGCAAATTAATATTTGGAACCTGGCCTCCATGAATTCGCAGCTGGCTGCATGAGTTCTAACTTTTAGTGCTATGAATTTTGGACTAAATCTATAAATTTCTATTTGGCTGCACAAATTTCACAAGACTTTCTTGCATTAATGCCCCGTTGGCTGCATGATATTTGACATTATTGCATGAATTTTACTTTGGCTGCAAACTTGACGTTTATGCAGTGCAGCGTCAAGTTGGCAGCCAAGAATTTATATGGGATTTAACATAGGACTCTGGCTGCAAAGTTGACGCTTTGGCTGCGGCTGCAAATTTGACGTTTTTGGCTGCGGCTGCAATTTTGACGGCTGCGGCTGCAAAATTGATGGCTGCGGCTGCAAACTTGACGCCAATAGTGAACGCTGTAGTTGTTGAAATTTTAAGCGGCGGCCGGCAATCTCACGAAGCCAGCTAACCGTTAAAAACCAACACCCAAAAATGCAAATATTTTGGCTCCACCTTGTAGAGGCCCTAAAATACACCTTAAATGTCATCGGTTTTTTATAAGACTACAACTGCCACAAAGCAGGGCTGGGGATTGCAATCGGAATTATTTTGAAGAAAGTTGGGGAATCGGAATTGGAATTTAAAAGCATCAGTAAGCGAGGATGCTCTAATTGGGATTTGGAACTCGAATTTGAGCATTTATTTGTATTGGAAAAATATCGATCGTTGCTTCAACACCTGGCACTTACGACGGAACATTTTTAGATGATCAGCGAGTTGGGGGAACTGAATGGCATAGTGGAAGAGGGCTTCTCCTGAAGACCCTTGAGGGTCATGTGTTAGGTGTCACAACTCAAGGGTTCCTATGGAAACAGGACTTGAAGCCCGGTTTGAAAGTTTCCCTAAGGGAGGAGTACGTGAAACTTACGTTTGAATGTTAAACTCCATAAGAAAATCGCAGTTTCGAATTTCAAGAACATCCATTAAGCCCTCATGGAGAGCTCCTGAATTCGAAAAATGAGACAGAAATGGAAGTAAAAGTGTTTTATAGCATTGGGAAACGTTTTCAATCCAGAATGAGTTAAAATGTTTAAAAATATACCATATTTTTTGGATTCTTAGAAAACAGTTGCTTGCTTTCATCACGTCGCGTCATCCCATTTAAATGGACTTGACCTAAGCTTTTGTTTACATCGAATCGCTGCTTTCCATCATGCTGTACAAACTTATATGATCTGCTCCAATATGACTACAAGTTCTGCCCCAACCTACGTAATTTAACATGGAATCACGCAGATAGGATGAGAGGCAAAAATATTGTGGTTACCATGGTTCACAGAAAATTTTAAGGAATTTAAACTGAACTCAGGTTTCTTTGGTTTTTTAAAAAGAAACACCCAATACGTAGGTTTCAAAGGAAACCATCGGTGTTTGGGCTTTTGAGCGAATGGGCGGTACGGCATACATAATATTGAACAAGGGTAAGCGGGGTAATAAAAACGACGTTGAAGGTTCCAGTCAGACAAGTTTGACACTGTTCCGGTGAAAAAGCCCGAGGCTAGTTGCCATTAATTAACAAATTAAATAAAGTAAAACAACACGTTCATGGCTCACAATGAATCTGAAGCGCATTGAGGTTTATCCAGCCTCTTGCCCTTACAGACTAGAGAAGTTTCCATTACGAGGCATTTTGAGGAATATCAAACTCTTTTGTCTGTTACATTATGGCGAGTCAGAAATGAAACTAATAGCCACCATTCTTTTTTCTATAAAGTTTTCATCGCTTATTCGTTACTTCTATCACAAAATTTAATAATATTTCCCTGTCTGTCAATTTCCCCCATTAGCCTTCATAGTGTCTGTAATGTGACGTATTACTCGATAGCGTACTGAATGTGACTTATGCAATATTTAGAATTTATGAAGCTCTTTGTCCAGTAAATCTTTGAGCTCAGCAAATGACGGTCTGGCCTTCGGATCCGCATCCCAACAATTCTTCATTATACTGTATCTAAAAATCATATTAAGTCAACTGTAATCTAAAATTAATTCTCGAACTGTGAACCAGCCAAAGAAGGTGCATAATATGATAACTCACAATGAAACAGAAGCGTATTCAGGCTTATCTAGCCTCTTGCCATCACAGAGAAGCTTCCACGAGTCAAAGTTCCAATCCATTTCAGGATATGGAGTTGCTCCCAGTGTAAAAAGCTCCCACAAGGTCACTCCATAGCTACACACGTCTGACTGGATGGAAAAGGTGAGGTTGCGGAGACTCTCAACTGCCATCCTTTTTACGGGGAGCGGGCACTGTATAGTGTGAAGTGAAGTGACGTCATTGATTCGGAACACCGGTAAACTGTCAACATTACCTGGGTTTGTTTCACGTAGACGCTGTATCTCTCCATTTCCAGCCGTTTGGACAGTCCAAAGTCACCAACTTTTGCGGTCAAAACCTCCGTGAGAAGAATATTCCTTGCTGCTAAGTCACCGTGATAAACCTATAGAAAAATAATCACATGTCAGTAACCAGCACTAATGTGGGCTGTGTCCCAAAAAAGCTTGCTTACATTGTTTGCCGAGACGTATTCCATTCCTGAGGCCACTTCGTACGACCATCGCACAAGGTCTTTCGTGGTTAGACTGCTGACACCAGAGGTGTGCCCCGTGGGCCACTTTACCGACCCGCCCGCCCGCTGCTAAATTTTGCATTGCCATATAACCCGCCCGTATCGGCCCGTGAAATTACCAGCTAGCGTCCGGGCCCCCGCGGGGAACCAGAGACTTCGTGGAACCGCCCGTGTCGGCCCGCAGGTTACCCGCGGGTTGGAGTCGAACTTGTATTATTGTTAAGAAATGAGCAGAAATCATGGAATATTCGTAGCCAACATCGTATTACAGTAGCATGTTGAATTTCTGAACTCGCTACGTAATGAACTCGATTTAAATAACTATCATATTTAAGGCCCAATATCATTTCCCGCTCATCCAAAGTGCGGCTTTCCGGAACAGCAAGCAACTAGCATGCTACCTGACGTAGGTACGGAAGCGATTTCTGGCGCTTTCAGAAGTTCAAATGGAAGGATTGATAATATTTTTCTGCATCAACTGACTGCGTCGTTTGAAGTTGCATCTGCTCAAAAGCCACAAAATGCGTATAGCAAGTGATACGAGCACAAGATGGTAATGGATATCGTGAAAATACCGCTGCTTTGCGCATGAGGACCCACGCTTAATGCAGTTTTTGCAAGTAATGTACTGCTTTCGGCCACGACGGGCTATTACGGGGGCCCGCAGCCCGTGATATTTCAATCGGGTTCCGCGTGACCGGGAAAAGGCTTCTGACGGTCAGCCCAAACCCGCCCGATCCTTGACGACGCAGCCTGTGGGCCGGCCCGTGCCCGCGGGCACGAGACGGGTCGGATTAATCCGCGGGCAGCTCTCACGGGTCACACCTCTGGCTGACACCGTGACGCAGAGTGTCATGTAAGGCCGTTTGCATTGATAGCGTTCATAAAATAGATGAAATATTGATGGGAACAGTAAATGAAGATTGCTCAAAGCTTTAGCTCTTAGAAATATTGTAGCGTCTGAATGAAGGTCATTCCGGGATTACCTGGTCGTCCGCCCCAAGGAAAAATGACTCGGAATAGGGCCAGCCAATAGCCTTGGTGCGAAAACCGCTTCCCGTTGATTACGTGAACGTGAAGCCATGGAAAGTGAACGGCTGACGTTCACGTAATCAACGGCGGGACCGATTTCGCACCAAGCCTAATAGGTCCACAAAGTTGTCCTGATGATTCCGAACGAGCTTTTGGGCATTTCCATTGGAACAATATTCCAAAATGAGATAAACTTCGCCACCCTTAATGTTTTCTGTGATGGCTCCAGTCAGTGCAACCAAATGGGGGTGACTGCCGACTGCCCAAGTACGACATGACTTTTAATTCTCCCAGTAGCGACCTCAAGTAGTCTGCATTGGTGCTCGCGTTGTTTTTAAGCATCTTGATTGCAACTTGATTATCTTGGTGTTTGCCCTCAACGACTTGACCAAAAGCTCCAGATCCTAGAACTTTAGAGCCTACAATTTAAACATATCGGCCTTCTATTGTCATGTTCTTCTGTTGCTTTCACTACTGGTGCTGGCAAGCTTACAAAAAATGACGTCAGACTTTGGAATCTCCAGGTTTGTGTCATATGGCAGAACAAATAGGTCATTGATTCCTTTAGAATTCGCTTTCTGGCGGGGCACTCCAAGCAAGAATTCGTCAATCTCCTCCTTCGTGATTTCAATCTGTTGGCGCTGCTTTTTCACTTTGTTCAACAGGAGTAGCAAAAGCACTAGTAATAAAACCACGAACGCCCCGCTCCTCCTACGGCGCCTATGATTGTTGTTACTGAGATTGAGACTGTCGTGTGATCAGCTGTTGACTCCGTCGCGTCGCTTAACGCTTCGCTTGAACTTTTACGTTCCCAAGTTAGTTGGGGCTGAAATGAAAGACCCTGCGGATCGAACAGTTTTGACTTGGTAATTCCGTACCACCTACTAGACCCGTCTCCCGTCCTGTTTGTTTCGCACTTTACAAATAAAGTTGAGTTATCCCACCTTGGAGACCATTCTTTGATTGTTAAACTCAAGCAGAACTTCTGCTGGCCACCAGACACAGCGCGCTGAAACGCCAAATAGCCCTCTGTGCTTGGAGGCTGTTTATTGTTGCATCAAATTAATTTGAGTTTACATGCAAGAGCCCTTACCTTCTTGGAGCTTGAGCCGAATGTCCATTCGATTGGTTGCGAAGAGAAGCAAAAGATTTTATCTTTGTGTGCCGTTGACCTGCATACTTGTACAACATCGTGTATAGATGACCCATGGAGGAAGCAATGGGGTGGGCAAGAACCAGGATTTTCAAAAGATTTTCCGCCAGAAGGTCTCTCTGTCGCCTTTCCCATTCCAACTAATGTAACAACAACAATTAGTAAGATGCTTAGCTCCATTACGAGGCGAAATAACAAAGTGAGAGGAAAGACTACAATTCTCGCTGACACTCTATTCGATCACAACATTTTTACCGATTAAAGCCATGGCAGCCTCAAGAATTATGACAAAAGGGCATTTTGATGAATCGTTCCCGATAGTAACCACAAGTGATAGAATCCTTTTCAGAAGAATTTGTTCACAAATTTCTCCTGTACGACCGACAAAATCTTTTCCTCCTACAGCACTAAGTAGAACACGGCGCCGCAGGAATTGTGAGACTCACAAGTATGTGTGGGTGAGGTACAACGCATTTCCAGTATGCAACGCATAACAAATACGCAGGATCTTTATTTTACATTAATGCAGCAAAGTTTATTTTGAACAGTAAAATATTAAAAGCTTTATCATGTTTGAAATGCAGTCGTTCCCTCAGTTGAGCAAATAACAGTCCAGCCTAGAGATGAGCGCCCGTACAGGCAGTAGCAAAATGCCTGCGCCTGTGCCTATGCCCGCGGGGGCGGGCTAGCCCGTACGACGTGGTTGCATGTGCAGGTCGGGCCAGGCGGGCCCATTGAAGTGCACAGGCACGGGCAGCAGGCACATACTAAAATTTAAAGTGCCTGTCGGTTTCTAGACGCGCCAAATGAAGCCTGAAAATGTTTTTAACCGCGGAAAACTAGCAATAGACACGCATCGAGGGCGAGAACGAACCCCAGCCGTAATGAAGATTGGCCCTAAATCACAGTAATAAAGATATTTCGGGAATCTGCCAATTAAAACCGACAGGCCGCAGGCTTACAGGCCAGGCCAGGCATCTCAACCGAATCTTGCAATCGGGCAGCGGGCCGCCTGCTGCAGGGTACAGGCTAACAGGTCAGGCACATTTCAAGATCTTTTCAGGCACAGGCAAGCAGGCGGCCTGTCAGCCCACAGGCGCTCACCTCTAGTCCAGTCTTCGGATCTGATCATTATATCATACCTGCGAACAGTTTCAAGCAAGTTGTCATGGCTATGGCTTGTTTCCGTTTATCGAATTTTACAGGGTTGTTGGATGACTTATACTTAATTGGACGGCTATTGAGTTTTATCCGACCTCTTGCCCTCACAGGAAGAAGATCCCAAGACTAGAAATTCCAATCAATTCATTAGTATGGGATTGTTCGCTTTCCCTATAAGGCAGTGATCAGCTCCCACACGGTCACTGCAAAGCTTCAGACGTTAAACTGAATTGTAAACGTGAGGTCGCGGAGGCTCTCAGTCACCATCCATTTCGAACACTGCGTAATAAATTCCCAATTATTTCATGTATAAAAAATTCCCGTTTTGCAGCCAAATCTTCCGTGGGAAGGATGTTTCTGGCTCGCTAAGTCGCCATGTTAAACTGAACAGTACAACAGACCTGCAGCAAAGCTGCTTATCAATACACGTTTGCCTGCCTTTTGAATAGATCATTAGATTATGTGCTGCATAACGTATTCCATTCGTGAGGCCAATTGGTACAACTGGCTGTAGGCCTCACGAAATGTCACACCCTACCAGATTTAAGCATCTCCAAGCTTTTATTGTATGAGAGAACTAAAAGTACATTGATTCCCTCAGCCCGCGCTTTCTCGCGCACCACTCTTATCGTTTGTAATTTCAATCTGTTTATGTTGACGTAAGGAGCACCACAAAGTTCAGTAAAACACTACGTACACAGAGTTTCCTCACACACAGCTCCGAATATATTAATGCTGTTCGAGTGAGGTGTACAGAGAGTAGTGACTACTTTACCCAAGCCTATCCGCCATTCACTGTGTATTTACGTTACGTTGGGTTGTCCAATGCTACCGCAGGATAAATGCAAGCTCCAGAGGTTAGAATTCTTGTGTCCTCTTAATGCTGTACCATCTGCTTGTTCCTTTACCTGTACTGCTCGTCTCGCACTTGACATATAAAACTGATCCTTCCCATGACGATGACCACTCGATAATTCTTAAACTCTGTCTGACTGAACTCCTCAGCTGTATTAAAACTTGTTAGATGTAAACGTCCCGTGCTTGGGATCTGTAAGGAAAATTTGACGTCCACACTTGTTCCACTTGTTCCACGATTGTTTAAAGGCGAGAATAAGCTCGGTCTCAAGGAGGAAGATTTTTGGCAAAGATTGGGCAATTAATCGCTTTTATTTGAATGTTAACCACTCTAGGAATTCCGAATGCATGAATTTGGTCATAAACCTTTGCGGCGCAACAACTTCACACCAAAACTCTGGGGTTCGGGATAAAAGTTGTTTCCTCTTTCATAAATGTGAATTCTGCCGCAAACAGCATTTTCGCACTCAATTTAGTGCATTGATGAACGGGAGGTCAAAGCTCTGTGGTTAGTGCACCAAGGAAAACCATTTAAAGTTTATAAAATTCTGCGTTCAACAGATCCCGTAGTTGAGCGAATACCGGTCTAGCCTTTGGATCTGCAGCCCAGCAACTCATCATTATGTTGTATCTGGAAATAAGCACAACGTCACACTTGTAATCTTAAAAGATTAGTTTCACAAATTTCGCGTATGCAAATAATTTTCCAGACTCACAATGAATCTGAAGCATAATCAGGTTTATCCAACCGTTTCCCGGCACGAAGAAGCTTCCAAGACTCAAAATTCCAATCCACTCCGGGATATGGAGTTGCTCCGAGTGTAAAAAACTCCCACAGGGTTACTCCATAGCTCCAGACGTCTGACTGGATGGAAAATGTTAGGTCACGGAGACTCTCAATAGCCATCCATTTGAGTGGCAGAGGGCACTGCAAAATAAGTTGCAAACCGATTCAAGTATTCAAAAGGTAAGGCTTCTTGTTATGAAATGAGCTTTAACCTCTTTTTTCTGGACATAGCAGTCATACTTTTCAGCATCTAACTGTTTGGAGAGTCCAAAGTCGCCAACTTTTGCGGTCAAATCCTCCGTCAGAAGAATGTTTCTTGCTGCTAAATCGCCATGGTAGACCTAAACAGGATTAATAAACGTGTACTTAAACAGCTTCGGCTCCTTTACAATTGATTACTACTCCTCAGCTTCATACAAGTTTTGACGACACGTACTCCATTCCCGAGGCTACTTCGTAAGACCATCGCACGAGATCTTTCGTGGTCAATCGTACGCCTTGACGCGTAGTGCCGTACACTTTGCTAAGTCTCGACAACCTGCACATTTGGTGGAGGAATTTATATCAAATGAAAATTAAAGTTTGACACGCATTTATTAATGCTGAACTTGTTCAATGCTGAAGCATGAGCGAAATTAATGCAAGATTTGGGTACAGATCAGCTCATACCTCGTGACCCTTCTCATGCCAGGTGGATTGGAAGGAGCCTGGGCAGCCAACATGTTCAAGAAGGTATCCCGATGGTCCCTCACAAACTTATGAGCGTTGCCATGGGAACAATATTCAAAAATTAGGTAAGTCTCCCCGTTCTTAATGTTTCTGGTGATAGCCCCGATGAGTTGAACTAAATTCGGATGACTGCCCAAGTACGACATGACCTTTAATTCCCCCAGGAGCGACCTCAAGTAGTCTGCATTGCTGTTCGCATTATTTTTAAGCATCTTGATCGCAACCTGGTTCCCTTGATATTCCCCCTTGACCACTTTCCCGAAAGCTCCTGACCCCAGTATGAAGGAGCCTGTAGCATTTAGTTTTGAAACCGTGAATTAAGTTTAATCCACTATTGAAAGCCTGAAAATGCTGTTAAGGTTCTTCAAGTGGTTAAGCCTTACGGAAATTTACGTCAGCTTTCGGTACCTCCAGCGTTGTGTCATACGGCAGAACAAAGAGGCCATTGATTCCCTTGGCATTAGCTTTTTCTGCGGCAATTCCAAGCATAAACTCGTCTATCTCCTCGTTCGTCATCTCAATCTGTTTACGTTGTCTTTTAACTTTCATCAAGAGGATAGCCATTACGATCAATGATAAAACAACAAAGGCGGCAGCACCTCCAGCTATGGCCGCAATAACTGTGGCGACTGGGGCTGATGCGGTCTCGGTAGTAGTTGACCTTTCTGTACTGTTCGATTCATTACTTGGAGCCTGAGGATCCGAAATTACTGTGGGATTGAATGCAAAACCCTGTGTCTCGAATCCCCATCGTCCAAGTGAGTACCATCTGGTTGAAATGTGACTGGTCCTGTTCGTTACACACTTTGCAAACAGAATTGAAGGCTTCCATGATGGGGTCAGGACGATGATTCTTAAACTCAAGCAAAATGGTAGGCCTTGGAATGAACCGAATTGTAGCTCTGAACTGTTGATATGCGGAAGCTATGGACAAGATAATGACTCCTTATTTTTATCCATTATGACGATATTAATGCACTGAAGACTGGTCTGAACTTTGTTCGTTACCTGGCTGGAACTGGAGCCAAGAATCCACCTGACTGGTTCCGAGGACAAGCAAACGATCCGGAGTGTTTCTTGTGTAAACGAACAAATGAGTATTTGTACATGATCATTTGCATGTGAGCTATGATGTTCACAGCTTGAGTTCGGAGGGGCACACGCATCTGGGACGTGACTTAATGAGGGTCCTACTATCTCTATTGCCGTTCCTACTGATGCAAAAGCAATGCTGAAGTAAATGGCGAAAATGTGTTGCATTATGCTGTAGCTTGCGAAGTATCAGGAATTAAAGTAACATTCGTAACTTGGTTTAGAGAGTTGGAAAGCGAAGCTGGGAGGAAAATAATGGTTGACGGGACGTTTTGTGTCGATGAGTACTTATTGTTCTAATGAAGTTCCTCAAAGGTTTCACATGTAGTGCCTCAGCCGCACTTTGGTTATACTGCCAATATTCTCTATAAACATTTTAGAAAATCTTTCCTGCAGTATTTGTTGGGAAGCAACTATTATGTGGTTCAAACCTTGATGAACTCACGACTGCTGGAATAAATTGTATTTCCACTAATCGTGCGTATTAGAAATTTCCTAGGTAAAACCTCGGTGGCATCAGAAACCCCTCACTTCTTTGCAAACAATGTATTTAGAGTTAGTGCAAATATCTTTATCTAATTCCCCCTGTGGCGTTTAAACAGTTCACTGATTCATGAGAATACTGAGATGCTTAGTTGGGGTTGGTACTCCGAGCAATTGTCGACTCCCCAACATTGCCGGCAATGGCTTAAAAGCTTAACCTTTATAGCATGTACCCGCACCATTTGTTTCTCCTTCTTGTCATAACTTTTGATGGACTGACCGATGATGGTGACGCAATTTTGCTTAAATTCAATCCGAGCTTAAACTATATCTGGCAAGATATTTCGGTTAATTGCAGCTCACTGTTGCCCAGGTATCTTCGCTAAGGGATGTTTGATTGAAATGTAGGGCCAGTTATAATGTATTGTCGAGGCTATAAGGAAAGCATGGCAAATGTGTAACTTCAATAGTTACAGTCATGTTTACTCCCTGCGAGTTTTGTGGAATTTTGCCCATACGCTCACCATACGTTTAGGAAGTCATTTATGACAAGTTTATCCTATGCACGGCTACCGTTCTCTAGTAAATGCTGGATAAAAACCCGAATTACTTTGACATTGTGACAATATTAATTGGGAAATTAATTCACTGAGAATGTAAAAAAAATCTGCTTTCTGAAAAAATGATTGTTCGCTAATGTTGAAGACAAATCTGAAAAATCAGGGCAAGTAACCCCTGCTTGTGCTTTTAGCGCTGTGACTTGTTTGTACTGCAGCCACCGATATTTGGGTCTTAGCACTTTCAAAATTTCCCCATGAACTGGAAGGTATCCAAATTTTTGCCAACAAAAAGTAATCAAAGGCTGACAATTCAGAAAGGTTTATTATTTCATGGAAAAAGCATGACGGCATTGTCTTATTCCATTTTCAGTAACACAATTATGGACATACACTCGAAACTCGATATAACGTAGTCTCATAATCCAGCAGAATTTCCTACGTTATATCGGATGTACGTTATAC
>JAQFYD010001813.1:0-11076 GCA_034694225.1 Bourletiella hortensis
ATTCAAGTAATTCTGGAACATCAGCGCGGATGGTGCTCAACGGTCTTTGATGTAATTCAAGTTTAAGCTCTGAAAATTTGGTCTTTTCATTCAAGTTTCGTAATGTAGCCCGGCTCAACGCAGCGATTTTTGGGAAGTTTTTTTTTTGGAGTTGTTCGGTTATAATAATATAATGATCGCTGACTGGGTATACAACCTTGGTCGCTGGTCGCTAGCTTGACAGGGTGATTTGGTCGCTGGTCGCTGACTTGGTCGCTGGTCGCTCACTTGACGTTCATTCTGCATGTATGCTCATTTGTGGCTTGAGTCGACTACGGAAATCCCAGGTGGGCACAGTACAAGTCATGGGTATCTCTTTTTTGGATCTTCCTCATGAGATGAGACAAGAGGTGCTTCCTATGTAAGGCATTCTAGGATTGTCGTTTATTTGAGCACATATAATTTCAATAGCTATGCATGCGCATAATCTTAACGTTCATTGTTGTTGTGCTCCCCCATCCAACCTGAACGTAAGTTTAGGCCCAGTTGTTATGAATCACGCAATTCAGCAGTGATTCATGCAATTTTAAACCGCATCCAGCCCTATCGCATCAGCCATCCGTAGAGTTTTCATGTGTCTATTTCCGTAGACTATTAATTGTAGGCACAAACAATTGAACCAGCAGGTGCAAAAAGTATGCCCACAAAAATAAAATTGCTCCACAGCAACTAAATAATTTTGCTTAACATGGAAATCAACATTTTAAAAAAAAATTGTTGCAAAAGGGCAGAAATGTAGATGTAGAAATGGGGCGCACATACTTTCGGTATCCATATGAATCTTTATGCCAGCGCGATGTACTTTTGCAGGCTAATTTGCACGAAGGGACTACAACTAATCGATAATTCCATAACGCCTCAAGTTACTAATGCAAATACATGGAATTTTGCAACAAAAACATGAACAATTTAATAAACGTAGACGGGCGAACAATTGAGAATTTAACTTAAATTAATTGAGAAAGGATTTTGGGGAATTCTACCCTCAACTCGAACCACTTGGAGAGACTGAGCTTCAGCAGCAATGGCTCTTACACGGGCATCAAGCTTGTCATACTCCTTCACGCATTTCTTTTCCGAGCGCTTAGTCCATTTAATGCCCAGCCAGTCTCCAAGTCGCTTTCCTGCGTACATGGCTGCGATGCCCAAAAGAGTCAAACCTACTCCTGCGAAATTTATTTGCCCCGTTGGACACTCGGGATGTTCCACCTGAGGACAGCGAACTGCGGCCACCCGCGGAGGTGCCGCAATGATACCAAAGTCGCACGGATAATCTGCCTTTTCTTGCCAGATGCAAACATTGACTTTCTCGCAAATAATTTTTGTTGTTGCGACTCGGCACATTTCTACAAAATGAAAATACGTTAGTATGTAGTTTAAATTAGGAAAAATACTGCTAAATCCCTTACTCGGAACACACCAGCCTCCATGTTCTTTGTCCAGTCGGTTAGATGCTGACACATGAATGATCAAGAAGCGAATGAGGCTTTCGATAGCTTTCATGAAATGTTAGATGGATTTTCTACCAGTATTATTTATATATTTCAAAATCTTGTTAGTTAACATATTTGAACCATAGTAACGAAAATGATTACAGTTGCAGAGTCCGTAATCCTCTGATTTGAGGAAAAAAATTAGTAAGCTCTGGATTGGAATACGGAATGCAAAACTTATTTCTGCTTGGATTGAAATGCAGAATGCAAAACTTATTTCTGCTTGAATTGGAATATAGAATGCAAAACTTATTTCTGCTTGGATTGGAATACGGAATGCAAAACTTATTTCTGCTTGGATTGGAATACAGAATGCAAAACTTATTTCTGCTTGGATTGGAATACAGAATGCAAAACTTATTTCTGCTTGGATTGAAATACGGAATGCAAAACTTATTTCTGCTTGGATTGGAATACGGAATACGAAATTTAGTAACGTTTTTTACTCTCTATTCTTTCGTCTCTATTTTTCTCTCTATGGAAGAGTTCTTCTATTGTTAGTCTCAAGTCGATCTCCACTGCATTTTGGTGAGAACGAGTCAGGCATTAAATAGAATGGCACGCTGTTACACCCTCCATTTTGCTTCAATCCTTACTGTGTATTAACTTGAATGCAAGTTAATAAATTCCATTAATGCAGTCCTTTTAAGACGTGGGATTTTCTTCTTAAGTCGTAGATAATGATGTTGGAATGTGGAATTTTCAGGGAGGAGTAAGGATTGAGAACGGAATCTGAGTACGGGAAATTTCATGTGCATTTTCAATTCCATTCCAGAATACGAGGCGGATTCTGAACTTGCTTTCTGCACAATTCTTACTGTTCACCAGTTGCACCCGCGTGGCTGCCCAAATGTTCCTACCGATGAATTATCAACCGGATACCCTGTGCAACATAGGTAGGCACTTGTAAAGAGATGATGATGATTGATTTAAAGAGATTTCATGTCTTAAAACTTAGTGTGGCGCATCACATTGAACTTCGTAGCATTTTAGACAAAAAAGTCCAAAAATTATTCCATAATGTATGGAATGTGTGAACAGGAATGTGTTACTTGTGAAGTCAAACTGCAGTTACGTAAAACCATGGGTAAAAAGAGACGTAAAATGTGCAGTGTAATAATCAGTCAGACGGAAGGCAGTGTGTACGTTAACAGTAATGCGTAGAACTTTTATTATTAATACAAATGTCTTACAGCAACTGTCATTCTTAGCGTTGGTTGTAACTAATTTTTATAACCACAATCAACAGAAGGAAAAATAGCTACGAAAAATCATACCACGGGGAACTAGGTGAATAATCTTAAGAAGTGATAACTTCATGCAAATTCATGTAAAGAAATTACAGAAATATCCTCAACGGCAAGTGCCTCAAAATGCACATGCAAAGAAAGGCATGTGAAACCGCCGATACAGGGTAGCATCGCTGAGACTACAGCACAGCTAAACACAGACAAGAACGTAAAAAAATAACCATTAGAATACAGACAACCTTAACTGGTGCTGATGCCATACTTGAATTAAGGGTAGCAAGAAATTTTATGCACTAAACACGGAAGTTGAGTTGCAGCCTTAATAGGCTTCATTAACGATTAGGCAGCGTTACTGGCAAGCCGTAAGAAACTTATCTCAGGAGTGACTTCTGTAAATTCTTCATAAGGCACGGTAACTGCAGTGACGTAGTCAGTAGAATAATTTTTTCAAGCGCTCCAAGCAATGATTCCCAAAAATTAATTTCCACAATGTGAGAAGTCAACTGCGGCTTCCACAGATGAATCTACCAGTTTCCAATGAGGCAACCTTGGCTCGTGTGCCACTGTTTGAGAATGAAGTACTTTCTATACTTCTAGGCGCATTGGGCAATTTGGGAGTCTAGCTATTTAGTCAAAATCCACGTTTCCCAGTTACACTTCATATTTTTAGTCCAAATGCAAGATTTCAGCCGAGCGTTATTGTTACAGAAATAATAATCGAATTTTCTGCTACTTTCGTCAAAACATCGATGATCCAATGGCTTGTTTGCCCCCTCCCTACAGTTGCATACATAGATCTTCTAATGCTCCTTCAGATGATGCTCAAAAGCTCGCCTGTGCTCCAAGCTAGCCCATTAGCTGTACTGATCATAACGTTTTCCGTCATCATGATTATTCTGTATTTTATTTGTATAATTCACTGCTTTCTGGTCGTTCAGATTATTGCAGAAGAGGGTATCTTAGTGACACTCTAATCGTTTGCACAACATTTTTATTCTCAGAACGGTACCCCGTTTGTTTCCTTGCCTCCATGAATCCTTGACTCTTTCCACCACTGAGGGAACGATTTCTTTGAATTCGTGCTGACCGGTGCAATGTACAATTTCTTAGTGCAATCAAAACAAATGCTATAACAGTAGTAATAAGGCTGAACTAAAAGCTAGAGGCATCATTAAATATTGCAGAAATTGTGACTGGCACAGAGAAATACCAGAGCGTGGGTACAGTAATTGAAGCGTCTTTCTTAAATAGTTTGCACACAGGCCTTCCAGAACCAACAGTGCACACAGTAGAGTCAGTTTTATGAACGAGTTCTGAGCTCAACGTTGTAAGGCCTTTAAATTAGAATTTGATAACTCGTGTAAAGCCGTATAGGAGAAATTCCTGATTGAGAGAATCTACAAAAGGATATCTGAGGTACTGGCTTTTAGACATTTCTTGAGTTTTCGTCCGATGAGTCGGATACCGTAGGCACTGAACGAGGTAAAATTAGCACAGCTGTAAACCAACCCAATGTTTTACTTAATTAATTGCCGAAGTCAGCGATTTCATTTGATATACCAAAGTTATAAGTCCATGTGGGATTGGATTGCAAGACTTGTGCATTAGCTACTTGAACCTCAATCCTTTCAGGATGGAATTAATTCATAGTTTGTTCATTTCAATGCATATGGTATTGTACATCACAGTAGGGATATCATTAAAACTAGAAGCTCTCAAATTTCTGAGGAGAGCGCATTTTAATCCAATTTCCATTGATTCTGTTCCAGCAAGTTCAAAAGCTGACGTCCGACGGATACATTCGTGACGGTCACAGTCAGGTGGCATTGATGAGTTTGAGCGTGATCTCACGCGGATGTTACCTCTCGTAGGTGACTCGTTTGACCGTTTCCAGCATGAACAACTGGTTGAAGACCTTAGGGACTCCAAAAATTCTCCACTTGATCCGAAGGACATCCTTGACAAGCAAACCTGCTTTTGGTTCCACTGGCTTCCAAACAAGTCATTTCAATGTCGACTTTGTAACAAATTTCTACAGCAAGGAATAATTCGGGATAGACCAGGCTCCCCAAAAATCACAAAAGTTATGACGGTCGGTCAAATAAACAAAGGCAAGGATGCCAAATCTCTAAACCGTGGCATCATCCGAAGACACCTTGAAAATCCACTGCATCTGTTAGCTGTGGAGTATGCCAAGCTTTTCCAAGAAGGATTTCGTGGGGATGAACTAAAGAAAAGATTTGAGGAACCAGGTGGACCACTTCGTGTTCACACGAATGCAACCGTTTACCTATTCGCAGTTGGATTTAGTTTAGCACTGGTAGATATCTTTTCTATCGATACCCCAGAATGAGGGAACTACTTTTGTTCTTCAATGCTAAAATTGGACAAGTTTACGCGAATCCGTCGGGTATACAAAGGATTCAGCGGTATATCTCTGACATCATGCATGAAGAGGGGATAAATTTTCTGAAAGACAAAAAACCGGAATTCAGCCTTCTGATAGATACATCTACGGATGTTGCTTCTATCCCAGCTTTGGCACTTGTATTGCAGATGTTTGACGAACGCGATGGCGTCAAGTTGCTACTTTACAAGGTCGTGTGGGTCGACGGCGGCGAAACAGGAGAAGAATTATGGCAATTATTCCTTTAGGAAATCAGGAAGGATGGTCTCGACAACTATGTTCAAGAGAAGTGCATTGAATTTGCAGAGATGATAAGGGATTTTGTTGTTTAGAGGTGATAAAAGCTGGTGTTGTGGTGAAATTTCTTCTGTTGTACAAATAACTTTTAAGAAACAAAGGTGCTCAAAAGTAGAGTGACACAAGTTAACCCTGTTTGGTCCTTCTGATTGTATAAGAGTATGAACGTCTACTATTTTCTGTTTTGCATAGAGCGTTCTCTGTTTTGTAAAATTATTAATTCTGTAAGTCTTTTAAACCATAGTCTCTTAAGTTAGTTTCCAGCACGTCGGGCTTATATCAAGGGCGTCCAGCATATTATTTCTCATCCAAAAGATTTGTATCCTTCAGTTTAATACATTACATTTAGATTAATACATACAGCGTGTTCTTACACTATTGATTTCACTCTAATAAACTGTTTTGGTGTTACTAAATTTTGATGTATGTGATTCAATCTGAAATTTTGTCATTGGGTATTCTGCCTGTAGAAGTATGAGACTACACTACAGTTGGCTATTTTAAAAGGACTGAGATGGTCTTCATGTTTTCCGATTAACAATTATTTTTTGTTATTTGTTTTCCCTAGTGAGCTCCAACTCGTCCAATTGAGGCCACTGTATGCCAATTGGCATCAGAAATAACAGATTTTAATTCAGAAAGCGATCATGCCCAGGTCATCATGCCCAGGTCAACCCAATCGTAAAGGAGTTTGATTAGCTGAGTTATCATGACTTTGGCTTTACTTTTCTGAGATGCTGCAGCTAAAAGCCTTCACCATAACTGTATCAGTTACTTTGTCACGCATACGGCACAAATTTTGCCTGGAAATCACATTCCACTGTGGTTTTGTGGATTTCAACATTACGCTCCCATTCTACCATCCACGGCTTCAATAAATAAAATCCCAATCCAATCGGGCAGTTTGTACATTCCAGGTTCCACATTGCAATCCCTGGCTCTCCACATGAGCATGCCAATTCCCTATTCTAATCCTGCATTGATGGTGGATTACGAACACTGACCACGATATCACACAAACTACCGACGCCGGCGCGAAGCTTACCAGGAAATTCGGTACAAATGGGCTCAGGAACTGTGGGGCTGATTGCTCATGTGATGGAGCAATAATAAAAGTGGTCTGTGGACATGGCATAGTGAAACTGTGAAACAGATTGGAACAGCAGTCAATATCCAAATGCAAAAGTTTCAACAGGACACACATCCTGTCCGCCTCCACCCTGCCCACTAGCCCATACCCACAAGCCGGCGGCCCGCTGCATACCCGCAAAATTCATTCGAAATAACTGTCCCGCCCTGTAAGCCCACTGCCCGTTAGTTTTCAAGTTATTTATGGCAAAGGATTCGTATTTGTACTGAATGTCAATACCGTTGGGCTTTGTATAGTTTCAATTCGGGCGTCTATTCAGTTGGGTTTTTAGGGTCTTCAATATTCTCATGCTTCATTTGTCGTGCTCAGGCACTGAAGGGCACTTTAAGTTTTTTGGCTAATGCCCGTGGACTTAGTTGGGCCTGCCCAGACCAGCCCACTGATGGAACCATTTGGGTTGTCATAAATGGAATCCCCTGTCATTCGGTTCAGGATGGAATAACCTCAAAAACGCTGACAGATTTAGCGCCTGCGGTCCGACTGCGGGTTGTCAAGTCCCCTGCCTATGAGGTCTCATAGCTCGTTTAAGAATTTATGAGCTCAGAGCCTTCCAGATTCTTAAGCATTCGGAGGTATCATGCCCGTGAGGGGAGATGGCAGAGTTTATTTTAGACCTATTAGCTCATTTGCCACACTATTTGTATTTGGCTTGGAGGTGTACACAGGCTGTCGATTATTTTCAATTAAAAGAAGCAAAATCGCTCCGAAAACAGTCTTCCGTAACTGTTGAGCCCATCTTTATCCGATTTTTAATGAGATGCAGAAAAGGAGGTCCACTTTAATGTCTCCCGGTTTTGCCTCTGGGAAATCTGGCCACTTTATTAATAAAGCCGTGTGTATGATGGCTTTCGTGAAAGCATGTAGAGCGTTAGCTTTCTGTTGGAAAAGCTTAGGCTTTTGCCAGCATAAACTGACTCGAACATTCACATGGATACCATCGTTTAAAGATAAACATAAAAATCAACTGAAGAATTGGAAGTAGAAATTGCCCTCCGAGCGACCTGAATCTGAATCTGGTTCAAAGCCGGAGTAGTTGCAATGTTGCAAATAAATATTGTAAGTTTGTACATTTCAGATTGTACCTACATCCTCTATAAATGTTTACTTTTTCGTCATCTACAGAGGAGTGTATCAATCGTAAGCCAAAGGATCTGGGGGAATTTTGTACTTAAAGTTTATTGGAGCAGTTGGGGGAAGAGCCAAACTCGCCAGATTTTCCGGAGGCTAAACCAGGAGACCTGATAAACTACCCCCCGTTTGCACTGGAAAATGCGGTAAAAACGGCTCAGACGTGCAGGCATTTTGGTCACTTTGCAGTGAACTCTATTTTTGGCCTTTTCAGAAAGTGTCTGTGCTATGTAAAAGCTCGTTTCCAAATTTCGAGACCGTGAAATAAAATGCACTCCTCCATCTTACAGAGCTGAATTACCGTATACGCCGAAGGCGCAAAAAGCAGGCCCCTACTGTGCTCAAAAACTTTGAAAAAGGTCCTTAGTTCTCCTGGTCAAAGGCCGGAGACCATCGGTCCAACTTTGGCTCAACAGTGGGTGTCAAGACTGCCTGTTCCCGTTATCCTGAATTGAATTGAATTCCACTTATTTCAGCTAAGATGCTTGCCCAGCAGATGTATCAACTGCTTAAATCGCGAATTTGTCAAGGTCGAAGGTCCTGTGTGTATTGAAGAGCTACGATGAGCCACTTCACGGGGGGTTCTCTGTAGTACAGATTCTCAGCTTCACGGACGCAGTCAGCCCTTCAAGCTTAGGAATGATTTGTTCTTAAAGATTCGGGGCCTTTGCGCCTAATTTTGCCCAAGTTATTAGGATTAGTCCCAAGTGGCACGCAGCATTTAAGATTCAGCTGTACGAAAGACTGCGTAAGGCCAAAACGGGAAGATTGCAAAAAAAGTGGAATGTCCGTTGTTTTTGCATTGAACAGTGCGCGAAGCCAACAAAACTGCTTTGCGTACCGCTTCCGCCAAATTTAATATAACCGAGTGCCATGCCCGAATAAATACTGCTGGAGAAGTAGAAAAAACTACTGCTGTTTGCATTAAATGGAGTAAAATGGTATCCTATGACCTGACCTGAAGCATTGCTGGGCATAAGAAGGTTACAGCGGACGACGACAGCGATGCAGAAATACTACTGCCGAATAGTTTGAACTGAGGTTGATACTTATGAACTGTGAATAGCGCTGGAATTCGCGGCTATGGATGAAAGAAATGGAATCGGGGAGACGGTGCTGCTACTGAATCGCAGTCTTGCTTTATGATAGCCGCAGAACGAATTTTGTAAAAATTAGCGCTGAACTGAAGCAGAAGTTCAAATAATACCAAAAGAAAATGGGGAATGATTGTCGACTGTAGAAATCAGGACCCATTTTTGAAATCAGGATTCTGGCGTACGTAGTTGACGGTTCCAATATATTGCACGGCACTATTTTGCCGGAATGATATGGTTGCATTTATATTAGAACTAGGGTGGGAAGCCCATGCTACGCATAGACCACATGGACGCTCAAAAAATACAAAAAAATACTCAAAGCTGATTCGTTGGTCTAGCAAGTGGTGTGTCCGGATAGTTGCAACTGATTGCTTTTCGGTCACCCCAATGCAATGGTTGAAGTATGGCTAAGAGTTATTTAAGTAAATAATCCTTTAGTGGCCGGCAGTAAGTAAAGGCCAACAATATAAGGGCCGGGGGTGAATTAGGGCTGAAACAGTAAGGATATGGTATCCAACACTAGCCGTGGCCACTATTGGGGTCTGTTTATCAGGGGCCAATAAATGTGAATTCCATACATTTGTAACGCTTGTTCAGCTATTGGTGCCCATTTTCGACAGCTAACTCAAGATAGATCGTTGGAGCCGTACTCAATTAGATGACATACGCGCTACTCAAGTAGTTTAAGTGGGTACACATGGGGCAGAAAACGTAGCATTTTTTTGAAGGGAAGGTACAAAACTGCGTTGAAATATTAGGGGAGGATCTCCAATAAAGGCCAGGATTTGAGTTCGCTTGAAAACGTAAGCGCTGGGGACAACAAAAGGCATTTACGCTACTCGAGCACAATAAAAAACCACTGCACTGTATCAGCAGTATGAAACGCAACCGTTGTGATCAAAAACGGTTGTTGCTGCCATATTCACGAAACTTGATCATCCGTCGTTTCTGTTTCAGTTGGCTTTATCCATGCAGTTTCACGGGCTCGGTTGTTCTGCAGTTTACGTCAGTTAACGTTTGATAATGAGCATACGTTTAATGTGGGGCGTCTTCATTCATGTTGTCAAACAAGAAGGAGTTGTTCTGCAAGATCTATAGTGCATTTATTTCACGGAAAATGTATTTTCAGCTAGTATCCATGTTCTTCATAGAAGGACAATAACTCCCATTTAGTGTTATATAAATATAGTGTATTGTTTTAATGCATGCTAAAACCAGTGAAAATGACGTTAACAGGGTTTACTAAGTCAATAAACGGGCTAGGCCGCGGCCACCCTCACCAACCCACAAACCAACGAGTTTGGCCTAGCCATATTTTGTTTCCAACTCCGCCAGGTTACGTACCTGCTCGTTGGTAAAGTATATATGTTTACTGATTTCTATTACTTTTTTTGTCGGAAACATTTCGCGTAGTTTTAACTTTTGATTGTTTGTCATTACATACGCGCGGTACAAGTTTTGGAATAGAGTGGTAAAAATTTTCACGCCCTCGCATAAAAACGTGCTTTAAAAGTGTCCTGATATTTTCAACCTTACTGTCGTTAATTTCCAGAAAACCCGGGTATGCAGTTTTGGCTGTTCGGAATGCATCGTGAAGAGCGCGCACGGTTTCTCCAGGGTTGAGCAGAGGAAATGGCTTTCCAAGTAAATTACTGTCGTCGGAGTCTTCTATTAATGGATTATTACCAATATACAATAGAAGCCGCTGTTAATCTATCATACACAAATTCATCGCCACGAGTAATTCTCAAAGTCGTACCGCTAACCTTAATTGGTCCCAAAGGAACTATGCAAGCCCATGGTATCCTTGATGATTGTGCCACAATCAGCTTAATCGACAATGCCGTTGACGACCAATAAGGTTTGAAAGGTACTCCAGCTCCACTTAAAGTCACTGCCACCAGATCCACATCTTATGCCGATCAAGACTCTCGAGTCGTCAATCTGAAAATTAGAATCAAATCAAATGAAAAATTCACCCTGCAAGATGTTCACACTGTTGAAGGTCTAAACTTGCCTGTGCAATCATTGTATCTCAAGAAGCTTACAGAAAAATGGAAGTACTTACCCAGCATTGAAATGGACGAATTTATTGATGCCCATCCGAAAATTCTGATTGGAGCCGACTACTCAAACTCGATTGTATCAAGAGAAACAATTGAAGGTCCTCCAAATGGTCCCATGATGAGTCGTACAGCCCTGGGATGGATAATAC
>JAQFYD010001814.1:0-11075 GCA_034694225.1 Bourletiella hortensis
TTTTTTTTGCGCAGCATGTCATGAAGGGCGTTTTAGCTTCGGACTCATTTCCCTTTGTTTTACAAGCCGGGATGGGATGACTCCGCATGGATATTGCTTCCCCCAGAATTTCTAAATTACTTGAATTATTGTAGTTTCTTATTGATTTAATGCAGTAATAAATTGACCACGATTACATAAAAGTTTTATTGCGGCATTATATTGCAATTTTCAGGAGTTTTGCAATAAAACTGCATATAGAGATCTGTCATCTTATTATCTTACGGCAAGTCATACTCTGGCGTATTGGAAGCCTCAATTTTTGCTTCCCACTTGATATCACTTCTATAGTCCATTAATACACATTGCAATAAGTCCTTGAACTGTCATATAATTTGTTCGAGTTAGCATTAAAAACAGCAACAACAACGAGTCCGCATGGTACTTTTTTTACACAAATATAAGCAATCATCGTCAACCATAGGAATAACGGGATTATGATCGAGTAAAACGAAAGATCTGAATGTAATTTAAAGCAAAGCTTAAGTTCAACACACTTACTTTGAGTCTATAGTTATCTTTCAAGTGCACCTTGGCAATGGATGAATTAATAATTTAAAATCGCACTGTGTCACAAATGTATTTTTCACAAGCACACATGCACACACAAACACTGGTATTGTCGGGAGTCAGCAGCGTTCAAATAGTGCACAAAATAATAATAATTACAGTAATAATTAGTTCTAAACTACACACAAGTTTGTGTACACATTCATGATGATGATACTGACATAAATAATTATACTCTTTTATATCTTCCTCTCCCATCCTCGCAGTGGGTTATCATCTTTGTTTCAAGATTGTCGTAAAGGGATTCTTCCCAGTTCTCTGTCCACTGGATCTATGAACCTGTTTTCGACCTGAAGAGTGAGACGTTGATGGCTCAGAGGATTTGATTCCTAAACAGACGAGCCACTCTGCTAGCGTTATCTTTTTATCTTGATTCACATCACACATTCGCGGTAGTTTCTTGCCACATCTGCGAAGATTCTTATCAGTCGATGTCTCATTCTTAAATATTTTCCATTCTCGTCTTTCTAAAACCTGCAAAATCAGCATAATGCATCTCGTCAAATCTGCCATTAATTGATCGTTTGCTGGAAGGTGATAAAAATGGAAGGCGAACTTACTCCGTTAGCATTTGTATCCAGTCTATTATAGTGCCATCTTACGATTTGTTCCTGTTTGCTATAATGGTCCAAACTGTCGTGTAGTCTGTAAGAGATAATAGAGAATGTAGATCGGTGTAGATGAACGATATCCTTCGGTTGTTGGCTAGCAATTTTAATAAAATTCATACCTTCTACCCTGACTTATGGCATATTGCATCTGTTTTCCCATCATGTCCATCAGATCGGCCAGAAATTTAGCCTTCTTTGGACCTGCACAGCCTGTAAAAATTCAGTTTTCATTAGCAAGGCTAAATGTGATGGCAGTGAGTCCAAGAAATTACAGTGGGAATCCTTACCCTTTAACGATTTGTACGCAGCAATCTTTTTATCGCAGTCTGGCATGGCGTTGATGACCACAGTCAAAGGAATTTGCTGACCAGTCTCTTCAAAAACGCACCAACAGTATGCTTTCCCTGTGAAATCATTAGAATCCCATTATCATCATTATGTGCATCTTACGGGGAAGTGACCTTTGACATTTAAAAAAATGTAGAAGGTTAAATCACCTTGTGCACACTGCGTTCTTTGGTAAAGTCCGCTAACAGGATTGCATTCAGGGATAATGACAGACTCATTCGAGCCGGACTTTCTACTCGCGAGAGCGCTCTGTCTGTCCGTGAAGCAATTGGAAACCTCCCGTGTGTCAGAATCCTTCTTTCCATTGGCACTTCGGAGTGGGGAGAGATCTCCGGGTGAAAGTGACCCTTTGCAAAAGTAAACATTTCCTTGCATTTCATTACCCTCAATATATTGATCATATGGCGATGTCCATAACATTATTTAGTTAAACGCTCGTCATTGAATCTTAGCTTTACATTGATTGAACTAACTACTACATTTTCGTACGAACATAACCATTATTACTGCGATGATTATACTAATAATCACGCCTCAGTCTGGATGATAACAAAAACAATGCCTGCTTAAGCCCCCTGAAGCACTAACTTTTTTACCCTTCATTTCGAATTCGAGTTTCCACCACGGAAAGGATTTACTAATTTAATGTACAAACGATAGAGGCTTAAACTACGACTAATTTTAAGGGGTGCAAAAGCTAAGGATATCTTCAAGCTCACCCGCAATTACAGTTCCTTTATGCACCCCGCCCACGGAACTAGCAAAATTGCAGACTTGTCTCACTACAAAGAGTGAAGCATGACTATACACTACAGGATTAACTACTGCGAGTGAGTAGTAAGGGTAGCAGTGAAGTATTAATGGTTAAAGAGGAGAAAGCTGTAAAGTGGTAAAGCTCTGTGGGAAAGCAATTAAATCAGGCGTGTTAGCACACATACTACATTGCATAATGTAAACGTATAAAAGTTTACTCAGTACGACAGCTACAACAAAAGAGAATCAAAAAGGTCAGAGGGTCCGTGTATTGCGAATCTATGCGCCTACGACTTTACGACAGAGCAAGAGCCAAGTAAGCCATAAGATGAGGATATGCAATGTAAACTACAGCGGTGCCAGGAACCAAGACGGACGAAAATGTTTACCTTGTTTGAGAAGTTGGAAGGGGTGCATGCCTCGGGATGAGCCTGAATCCACCAAGGAATTGAATGTATCAAAGGGCACTACAAAGTGCAACATAAGGAAGCTTTTGCATACGCAAATGTCATCGATCCAGTGTTACAGACATATTACAGTGCAAAAACAAATTATCTAAACGTGCGCGTGTCTTTCTCTCTGGCTCCTAAGAATTTCTCATCACAAAACGTCACTCAAAAGCTAGTACTAAATAAGCTATCGAGAATGAGACGGAACGTTGCAAATATAATATGGTAATAAAGCATAGTATATTATTGCAATGACAGTAACATGGATTCCTACTTTAACTCCGTCAGCGCCCACGTATAAGATCCATACATAGTTTTCAATTCTACCACAATTAATTCCACTTGCTTCCTTCACTAAGTGCTGTTTTAGCTCTAAAACTAAGTGACTGTGAAAACTGTGTGGGCTTAGCAATTGGAAATGTATACTCTAGTTCCGAAGACGTAAAAAGCCTAATTAATCTGGAACTATGACGTCGGTTAGTTCCCTCCAAGGATTTAATTTCTTTTAGGTAATTCATGTCTAAAGCAATGCTGAAACTCATCTGGAGGAAATGATGATGATGAAATGTCAGAAAGTTAACTTACGATTCTCCATGGAGCCAATTTTGAGACAGTCCAGCCATTCTCTTTTGGATATTTTCTTGTCACCGTTGGCACAAAAAGAGATAAATGTTTTGGCACATTGCCTAGGCTGGATCTGCTGCTTGACCAACCGTTTCAGAATACTCGTCTCGTTCCGTTCTAATAAACTATCTTTATTTTTGTCCAAATGATCAAACTTCCACATCAAGACTTCTTCATCTACATTTCCAGGATCACTGCTACTGCTGCTGCTGCTGGCCGCCGTGTATCCTGAAACAATTCATTCATCATTAAAGACACTAAAGCCAGCCGCCTAAGATTTACTTTAAAAAATTTTGAAAATTTCCCACAAACTTACCATGGCTACTATAACTAGATGAGAAGGATTTGTACCGCGAGTGTTCACTGCGGAAGATTTTGATTAGCGCCACATTAAATTTAGATCGATCTGCATGATTGCATACTGTAAACCAAATGACATAATTTCATATTAAATACGACATCTTAGCATCTGTTCGCCGGCCGAAACATAAAGCTTATTTAGCATGAATGACGACCATTAGATTACGTACATTTTCTATTCTTCCGTCCTTGTGATGAGCGTCTTCTGGTAGCAGATTTTGCCCTAGGATTGTACTTGGCGCAATTAAGTTTCTTCACATCTGGTGGATACCCCAAAACTGAGGTACCAGGTATAGGCCTACCTGTCTCAGTGGTCACACACCAACAAGATCTTGTTGGGACATGACACTGAATGGAGGCATAGGATCCATCTGAACGGCAAGATGGTATAAACTCTCTGGATGCTGCCCTTGTTCTTGAAGCAGAAGAAGAAGAGGATCCCCCACCGGCTCTTCTCCTATGGGCCAATGCTGCTGCAAGTTTTTCACTTCTTTCCACAGCACAATTCCTCATCGTCCTGTTTCCATTCTTATTGTTACTACTATTCGTCATGGAACTATCCACCACCACCTCTGCCGACAAGCAGTCTGGGCCGAAACATTCCTGAATGGAATAATAACAACAAAAACAACTTACATACATTTCTACACCACTTACTTTCTTCTATACCTTATGCTAGCTATATAACTAAAAGCTTATATAACCGACCATCAATCCATCTATCCGTCCAGCAGCTTTAACAGTATT
This sequence comes from Bourletiella hortensis, assembly GCA_034694225.1. Classification (NCBI taxonomy): domain Eukaryota; kingdom Metazoa; phylum Arthropoda; class Collembola; order Symphypleona; family Bourletiellidae; genus Bourletiella; species Bourletiella hortensis. The sequence goes on from JAQFYD010001814.1 coordinate 4,502, forward strand.
ATTATTTTCCCTTACTGCTGCTCCCCGCCAGCCATCACAATACATAATTCAGGACGAGCAATAATAATATAATTTATACCGTGTAAAGTGAATTGCATTACAATAATAACTATTAACAACAACACCGGACTGTTATTCAAAGCCAAAACGACTGCCTTCTTCTCCCAACTTTCACCTGCGACGCACATGTTTGACACGACCAATAAATATTATTTAAACATTTATAATTTCTACCGTTCAAAATTGTAACAATTACTGCTATTCCTATGAACCTTTTCTGTCATAATGCTCAGCATCTTTTCCCATAGTGATGTACAATAGCTAACCAATTTGTTTTATCCATGAACATTCTATTCTACCGCTTATATTATTATGGATGGATGACCCTTACAAGAAGGGCTGAGGCTCACCGGTGGTACGGAAACAATTATTATCAATTTTAATAATTGTTGTTATATAGTACATTGCTTTGGGAAAATATTTCCAATCACATTTTATGACCAGCAATCTCATATAGCTACTTTCAATCCTCCATGCTTTCTTAACGCTTCGTTGCCCTTAAATTCTATCTCAGCTGCGTCCTCTTCTTCTTCTCCTATACAGGCACATGTTACCTTGGCTGCAATTTTTCAATTTTAATCTGCTTGATCCCGTGGGACGACGGAAATGTGTGTGTGTGAGTAACATTACAGAGGTAAGCAGCATAGCAGCAGTAACAACAAGCAGGTGTTCATAATGTATTATATGAGTAAAGGTTTTGCTGGAAAAAAATTACCACGTGCATCCTTAACCGAAGAAGAATAAGAAGACCCTAACCTATGGCCGTGTGTGCAACACAAGAACGCCCACAAGACCAATGTTGAGCAGCCTTCCGAAACGTCACGTTTTCACCGGCTAGACTTCCAGGCTCCAGCGTATTCACAGAAGAAGACTGTTACAGTGTGAGAGATGGTATATAAAAAACAGTATTTTTTTCCTCTCTCTCTTCAATGCCCCAAGTAATTACAATCCACCTGACTTGCTCGAATCTTTCTTTCTCCCTCTCTCTCCCTCTCACTGTCATGACAAACAACAACGCAGTGTGGGAACGTTGAGTGGATGGATGGATGGACAAGAAGAAACTATTAGAATGAATATATCTTTGTGCTCATTACTTCAAGAACACTCCATCCTGTCTCCTGTGCTGGAGATGAAACTGTACCTTACTTTGTTTCATTTCACAAATACTAATACTACAAATATGTCATTGAATTTCTAAGAACCCGTGGATTCTAAGAAGCTTTCATGTTTCAAGGAATCGCATAGCTATAAATTGTAGCCATATGCCTACCTACCCACAGGTAAGAATAATAATACCATGGGTGACGACAAGGTTACATGATAAAGGTGAACAGAGGGTGAGAGAGAGAGAGGGGGAAGAAAAATGATAATTTATTAATTTGTACATGGAAAATGAGAAGTAATTTTATTGGAAGACAAGTTTTATTTGGTTGTACACATGCTGAATGGAGGTGTAAAGTGTAGGCTGTGTGCTATTTGTTACCCTGTTTAATAGCTCCTAGTGGGTGTACTGTACAACACGTCATAAACCAAAAGTTTAACCTGTAATATGTACAACAGTAACCACATGCACCAGTACTCTGTGAATCACTGCTGCTGCTGCTCTTATGTGACGAACAATTATTATTTTTCTCTACAGGACTACATAGCTATAGCTATACAGTTCATACTCATGAGCAAAAGGACTCTTCTCTCAATGTTCTGACTGACTAACTAAAGGCAGAAGGAAGAGGGTTGCAAGCCTACATTATATATTATAATAAAAGAGAAATAAATGTATTGAAAATGCCAGAGGCTAAACAGGTGTTGCGGGTCGCACAGGTGTCGGGAATTCACCGACATTCAAATCAAAGGGGGGCCTTTCCTTCTCTCGAGAACTCTCTGCATCTCTCTCTCTCTCTCTCTCTCTCTCCCTCTCTGACAACTTTTGTATTAAACAGAGAACCTTATTACAAGTCTGGAACATCCGGCTGGTTGCTTTTCTTTCAATGGCAATAATAGAAGAAGAAGAATAACATGAACTCAAGAATGTAGTGTTCATACTTGAAAGGAACATTTACTAGCGTTTAAATAATAGTAATTAGGTATGCACTCAATAAAATTCATTGTCATGTTTAAGCCTCTTAGCTCGTTGTAAATCCTTCAAAAAATCTGCGAATTGCTACTTAAATTACCTGTACAACACAATAGACCCCATGTCATCATCTACAACCTCCATGACATCACATGGCCGGCCTACCCGTCTATTTATAATTCAGGTAAAAGGTGTAAATTATTCAAATAATTTTCAACAAACTCATCACGTCAGCTGCATTACAACTGCTGGGCAGGCGGTTCAAATGCCAAAACTGTCAGCACCAGCATTCTTACGAAATGAAGCTTAGTTAATAGCCTCGCCTTGCAGAACGTGGGTAGGTAGGAAGTGTTGCAAATTTTCTATTAATCTGCCCAATGACTCCTACTATAGATGTATTTCCAAGAGCTTAATGAGCTCCATGGAAACGCTACAAAAAAATCGTACTCCATAACCGCCAGATACTCTTTCCCTCACAACAGAAATTATTAGTGTTCTAATGCTGACCAGCAATATGTTTTTGGTTACATTCAGCACCGCACACTCATCATCATTCAGTAATCAGGCATCACACATACAGTATTATTTACTACCTGTTCACCCCGCAGGTCAACAATTATTATCGTCCGCCAGAATGCATAAAAATTAAATGCATTTTTTTCTAGACTGTACACATACATACTTAAAACTGCAAAATTACATGATGAAAAGATGATGATTGCCTCCGACTGATAGGAAAGTGGCTGATTGCTGCTAATTTTCAATTATTGCAAGGGGAAAAATCTTGTTGGCACATTAGCAGATATGTTTTTTAATGTAAATTAAAACTGAAATTCCTCCAACAACGATCATCATAAGCAGCAGCAGCATGAGCCTGAACATAAGCATCGTCTGTCGCCAGCCAGTCGTCGTCGCCATGTCATCGAATAGTAATCTATGAATTTATTTGTCTTGATGGAAAAACAAGTTATTCTGCGTTCATACCAGACCACAAAGTGTAAATATGTGTGCAAAATTATATTGTTATTACTGGACCATTTAGTTTTACACGTAGAAGAAGAAGAAGAAGAAGAAGACAGCAGACAACAGTAGTAGTAGTAATGAATATGACAAAGGGCAGCAACGATGAGGAAACTGTTGTACAAGTAGTAAGTAGCTAACCATTGGGCAAGGTAAACATCAAAGAGCACTTAAACACACAGGATTTAAGTGTGTCTCATGTTAAAGAAAGTTGTGCACGACGGTGAGCCAGCAGATATTTGTTTTGGCTTTTCAGCAGCAGCCTCCTCCTTGGCTATTTTTACCATTTATGTTTTGTTACTCCTTTCGTTCACTTTGGTAAAGAAGAGCTACGTGTGCAACCCTTCTATGAAGGGCAATGTGCATAGCTATACAACTTTTAAAAAATTCCTCGTCTAATAGCCGACTTCTGTATACCTCCTAAAATATTCCTCTCTCTCTCTGTCTCCCCATTGGACTTGATTTAAAGTATTCAATAATAATATGCACGTAGTACATTTTTTTCAAAAAAAGTCCAAGGAAAAAACTCTGTGATGATAGCTTCTTGTGAACTGACTGTTTATTTTAAAATTACTTAAACTTGACGCAAATGCAACGTAACACCTGGGACAGGAGACAGGAGTAGTTATAGACGCGGTGCATCACATTATTATTATCATTACATAGGCGCCGACATTGCACAAAGGCACGTACCAAAAGCTATCATTCAAGCCGTGTCATCAAAACATTTTATGATTTCTCGTCTTCCCTTTTGTTAAATTTGAGCTCCTCTCATTATTGCAAACTAATAATAATGTGCTACGAATGAATAATAATAATTAGGGAAATTAAAGGAGAAATTCATACCCGTTTAAAACGTCCACTATTAGCATGCCGGATCCATGACTTCCTCTCTACATAAGGTATTGATAATGCAACGATGATGGACTCCATTGTGAATATTGAAGTGAATACTAGGAAGGCTATATTCATTTTTTTAAAATAATAATAATATCAAGACTTGTTCTTCTGGAGACGTCAATCGTAATCGTATTTTTAACAAGGGCTGCTGCTGTTGCTGATGGTGACAAAAGAAATAACTGATCATATCGTGATGCACATTCACACACACATTATACACAAATCCACTATCACTATAACACACACACACACACGTCTTCTTGTATGGGCACAAACTTTACTCCGGACTCCTTTTTGACAGTAGTAGCTACGAGTCAATTATTAAGTCAATTCAGTGAATAGTTTTCGTTTTTTCACACAAGATGATGATGATTCCATTCTTCTGAATATAATTGGTATAAAAATAGATCTAGCTAAACGCTTTGGTATTTTGGGGTTGAAATTTTTCACAAATTTTTTTATGAGTTCATTGTGATTTGAAGAACGGCGATGAGGGAGAAGACTTTAGGATAGAAATGCAGCGGGACGTAGCTACAGTCAAGAGGTAAAACTTGCCGTTTGAATGGAATTATAAATGAACTAGACGGCATATATGGGGAGCTATTATTCAATATTATTGTTGTAACCATAACATGACTGGGTTCATTCCAGTTATAACAACCATTCACCATGTGTCTCTCTCATCAATGGCAGAGTGCAAAAATCCTATGGTTTAATCTGCGCAAGATAAAAATTTAACGTCACTGATTAGCTGCTACAGATCTGTATAGCAATGATCATCCTCTCTGCGTTTATGTCACATGTGCCTACAAACAATGTTAAAGTTGAATGAAGACATGGCTATTATTATTGTTACTACTACAATCCCATTGAGCACACCTCCTCCTTTTCAATGTTTGCACTACAGATTATGATAGCTCTGACACATAAGGGGCTATCAGTCACATTTTAGACGCACTCACACACATGGGAAATCAGTTCTGTATCTATGGCGTCACTCACACTCTCTTCTCATCAATCTCACAATGTCCTCACACTGACTGATACTACTACTATAGCTGTTACAGTTGCAGATTTTTCACACAAGTTTTTTTATTTCCAAAGCTGACAGCGGTAGTACTGTCGATAGTAGTAATATTATTAACCTCACGGAGTGAATTTAGAGTGGCGGACGGCAGAGTAAAAGTTGTTAGGGGCCATCGTCCCTTTTTCTTTTGCTGTACTGTAGTGTGAGTGAAGTTTTAATTACTCCTCCAAAGTTTCCAGAATGTCTGCTCCTCCAAACATTTTTAGCTCAGTTCAGCTCCAGTGCTTCCCATGGGTGCAATAATAATAATAATAACAAAAATATATACATACGAACAAAAAAAGCCGGCAGGACGGCAAGAAGAAGAAGAAGAAGGCAATAATGGAGAAACGGTTGGTTGCTTGAGTGCTTCGCTTTGAGAAAGAAAGGATCCAGAATATTATTATAGATATATACGTATAAAATAGAAACTTTTGTGTGCTCTCTCATATGAAACAATAATAACAACAATAGTAGCTACTATTACTAGTAGTTGTTGGAGGACTCTATGGAGGAGTTGACTACTACTATGCTCTATGCCCCACGACAGACAACTGACCGACGACGACGATGATGATGAAGAGAAGTACAAGTAAGAAGACACAACAAGAAGAAGAAGGAAAGAAATCAAGACGAAACTTTGCCCGTGTATGTATATACCTTTAACTTTTAACAAGAACAGTCAGTCAAGTCTTCTTTCCTTTAACTCAAAAGGACTGGTCTCTGTCACTGTAAGCACTTTTCAGCAGCAACAGCAACAACCATTCCGTATATTTTCACTCCTCTCACTCCAGAGTGTGTGTGTGTGTGTGTGCATGTGGAACTATACGTTATGCCTTAAAGGATGTGTACATTTTTGTGTGGTATGAATGCACACACAGCTGGTTAAGGTGTAACGGGGCATTTTATTTTACTTCTTTTGGATTTTCAGGCTACTTTTGTATACGTTTGTATGTGTGTGTGCTTGTCAGGAATACGTGTTCATACAAGAACTGCGTGTGCCTTTATTGTATGTGTGTGACTGTCTGTCTGTTTTTGTATGGATATATATGGAAGCATGCACTATCATTACGTGCCTTGTGCATAGTTTCACACTAGTTCGGAAATTTAACATGAATTATTGTTTGTTTTCTTCCCGTATCCATCCCGTCCCGTCATCCAAAACTTTATGCATAAGTAACGACCGTATATTTCCCGAATGATAAACACATGACTGATACTATCATCACTACCACGTTGTCGGCTCCCTCCTTTAACTTACACATAATGATCGACTAACTATTACTTAACTGAATGTGCACACTGCTACTACAACCTATACGCGGTTCCTAAGGTTGCTCGAAATTCTAAACCATAGCTCACTTATTGTAAACATTACCTTCCTCTTCTTCTTTCATCAGTCTGAATGTCTACCGTAGATAATATATTACTACAGTGACTTGAGATAAGGCAAG
>JAQFYD010001815.1:0-11073 GCA_034694225.1 Bourletiella hortensis
ATCTTTTTAAATTTTTATATTTCAAAAAACTTAGTTTTCAAATTCAATAGAATTATTTATGTCTGAAACAAAAGCTAACACCCATTTTCATTACTTAAAAACAAACACATTTTATTAAAATAAGGATGTGGTATTCTTATATATAAAAAACATTAAATCAACTCTCAACTACAATCTATAGTTTGAATTTACGCATATGTATTAATTGATTTGTTTTGATTGAAAGTATATATATTATTGATTAGCTAAAATGGGCTACACATAAAAGCCCCTGAAATTACATTTAATCGTGAGTGATTGACTATTTGACAGTCGGACAAAAAAACTAGGTAAAATATATAATAGATTGTGTGCTAATTTATTCTTAAGCGTGAGTTGATAGGTTTAGCTAACTTATCGCGTCAAATCATCTTGAAACATGTTATGAAGGTAGTTGCACATAGTGGTAATATTACTTTATGGTTTGCTGCATTGCACCATCATACCGTCTTGATTTATCAAAAATTTATACAGAAATTTCTAATGACTATTTTTCTATTATTGAAATGCCATTTCCGATTACTATAATAGATAACAATGGACGCATTGTTAAAACAACAAGGAGCAAAAACCAGCTTTGTATAGACTCTTGGTCTTACGAGGGCTTAAACTAGACAATTGGTGCATCCTCGCAAAAAAAGAAAATGAATAAATAATAACTAGAATATAATAACAAAATATGTAAATTACCTATTAATAAGCAATCAAGATAATACGGAGATTCGCGAAGTCTTTAAACAATGAAGCAGTTTAGTATAGTTTTTTAACTGGATTTTTTCAGACCTTTGTTATTGGATCATAATAATGCACAATAAATCGAGATCAGGTTCAAGTAGGGTAAATCCTGGCTCATATCTTAAGAAATACCAGAGTGGAATGCACAAGCTTCGATATAAAAGCATGGAGGTCACACCACCCCTAAATTAGCACAATACAAAATCAATGTATTTAGGTTTGCCTGGAAAGTCAGCCTTAAAGAGTGAAGCGCGAAAACCCACCAGAGTTATGCTTTACTGTAGAAAAAGCAATAAAAGTTAAACCATATCGGCTATATATGGAAATATTATAGGAATAGAAAAAGGGGCTATAAAGGAGTTAAAAATAATAAATATGGATAAATAAAGGTAGGGGGTCAATAACCTGACAAGTATAACTTTGATTAGTAATAGTAGGGGTCATTACAACTATATAACAATAAATTTTGAAAAGAATTTATATTAAAATGAGCAAAAAATATACAGGAAACGACAAAAGGGTAACCCAAATCAGTTCAAGAACACCTAGTAGGATAGAAAAAACAGACAGTAGTAATAGAATGGATATTAGAACAGCCAAAGAAGGAGAAAACTATACCCAATATAATAAGTATAATTATTTAGGGGGGATAAATGCAGAAAAAACGCAAATTTTTTTTTGCATTTGAAATTAATGAAAAAAAATTTTGCGCTTAAAATTTGCGATTATGATTTTACTTATTAAATATGTTAAATGCTAAATGTCAAAAGCACTTAATAAAAAACATATAGATGCACAAAATAATAATAATTTATTAAATAAAATACATATTTATTAAAAATACCTCATTTTCGGAAGTGTAGTTTAAATTTGCAACATAAACATATGTAAAGTTTCGGCAAGTTTAAGCGCAAAAAATGCAAATGTTTCCGATAAATGCAAATTTTAAGCGCAAATTTGTGTCCCCCTTAATAATTATATTGTGAATGATTAATTCATCCAGTAACAAACACAAAGAGATAATGGCTTGAAACAGAAGTTAAAGGAGTATCAACGAATGATGACGCAGAAACAAAATACAATAAACAATAACTACCAACAAATATATAATTTTGAATTTTGGAATAATAATTCAGATAACAACATGGAGCAGATGAGGATAACAATAAGAATCAAGTCGAGAGAAATAGAACTACTTAATGGAAGTTTAGAAATGGCAGAAGCCAAAATAAACTATTACATAGATCAACTAAACCAAAGTAGGATTAAAGAACAGAGACTTAATAAACTAGTCAGTGACTATGAAGCTAATAGAGAATTAATTATACAATAGAGTGCAGAAAACGTAGACAACATTAACACGATCCACAAGCAAGAAGTCGAGAAGCAACAGAAGGAAGTAGAAAAATCTAAATCAAATTTTGAAACGTTGAAAGTCCTTAACGATGATATAAAGCTATCATATTAAGATATGAAAGAGAAGCAAAATGAGTTAGAAAGATTGCTTGATGACATAGAAGCGGAAGAAGAAGTAGATAAAGCAGCAAGGACACTATTCCCTCAGATTAAGAAATACGACACAGAGAAAGAATTGGAAGATATATCAGTTGTAAATGAACAGGACAATGTCCAAATGCAAACTAAAAAAGAAGCGAGCGTGCTTAATTTCCCGGTGAATGTACAAGAAGAACCTTCTATCAGTGTCAAGGACTAACTAATTTTAACATCAAGATTGATGAATTCAATAACTGTCAAGACATTAATATATGTTTAAATAAGTACGATCCTCTAACATCAGCCAATAACCGGAAGAGTTCATAGAAAGCAAAGAATATATTGCTGTGTTGACGAACATACTAACATTATTATTCAAGAACTACCAGACGATGTCAGAGCAGATTGGAAGATGTTGTGAGAATTATTTATAGCAGAACTGACTGGATTTGTGTCTACAGAACAAATCATGAATAAACTCAAAGGAATTAAGGTGTGTAGCAAGAATTTGAAAGAATATAATAATGACTTAATAGAGCAGGTGAAAAAAGATAGAGAAAAAAAGATAAGGATCATGCCAAGCTTAAACACATTTACATTTATAATATTGATATTAAATTATCCTAATTAGTAATGTCTGATAGGAACATAGAAAATTTAAAGGATGCAAAATAGGTAGCCAAAGAATATTATATAGATATACTTTGAGACAGAGGAAGTAGAAAGCAAGAAAAAAGTTAAGTCAAAAGAAATAAGGATTATAGAGATATGCAGGTGTGCATGCAGTGTAAAGAACAAGGACATTATTAACGAGAGTTTTGAAATTTGAATAGACAAACCACAAACTTCAGAGGAATATATAGAGAAAGAGGTTTATCATATAGACCATAAACTATAAATTCTTTAATTAATTCTCAAAACAATTACAACACATTAACAAAGTTGGGAAATATATTCAGTATTGAGACGAAGACATTAAACAATAAACCGAAAATAAATAGAGATGATTATAGAAGGCCAATGACTAATAAGGTAAATATAGTTAATAACCAACCCCAATTACAAGCATTACAGGTGAATCACCTAAGAGACAAGATTAAAGAGAAACATATCTCGCAGAAGTAAGGTTACACAAAAACTACGTCGTTACTGAATACCCGATAATTATAAACAAAAGGAAGTTCAGTGCTTTGCTTGATAGTAGTGTATCTACAAATGTCTTCAGTAGTAAGCTACAAAAGGAATTGAGTATACAGTAGACCCCCCTCCCCCGATTTGTGAAACCTCAACTCGCGAGCCTTTATCTCAAATGAAAAAACAAAATGTAGCATGATATTCGTTTGATAACTACAATTCCAAATATGCTTTTGTTTTTCAAAAACATCGACTTTAACGTTTTAACACGCATTTACGGCCCAAATTCGCGACCCTAGTTGGTTCAAAAAATGTAATTTTTAGTTTTTAAAAATAATATTTTAATATATCCGCATTGCATTTATTGAATTCTATTAAAAACTACATGATTTTTAATAAAATCTATCAAACAATAAGTAAAAAACTGCTTTTGATAAAAAGAATACTGAAGAATAAAATTATATTAAAATAAAAATTCTAAAATAAAATAACTAAAATTCTAAAATTCAATATCTAAATTTTATTAAAGTATTTACAAGCGTTCACCAGTTAATTTCATGAACCCCTGCATTTCAAAAATTTTCCACTAATAATGGTTCACCAATAGGTGGGTCTACTGTATTAACACAAAATCAGACCGTATTCATAAGCAGAGGTTGGAAAATTGAAATTGCGATTGTAATTGATTGCAATAAAATTGGACCAATAAATTGATTGGCAAAAATCCCAATCAATTTCATAGATTGGTGCTTGCAATTTTTAAAAATTGATAAATTTATTGCAATAAAATTGAAATTCAAAAATCTTAATTTATAAAAACAGAATATTTGTTTACATGCTTTCTATATTCTAATAAACATGGATTTGGAAATTCGCTAGGTTCAAATTAAAATAACTTTACGATCTGAATATGTTTATAATAAAGCCTTAATTTATTTCAGGGTTTGAGATAATAAAATCAATTTATTGAATGCATGAAGAGTCATACAAATTTTTATTGTTGCATTTATTAAGTTTATAAAACTAAATATAAATAAGCTTCCGTAGTCCTTATTTAATCTGAAATATAAAATTAATATTAGTATATGTCTAATATTTCTTTGCAAGTTGTTGCTTATTTATAAATATTTTGTAATAATATATGTAATTTATAAATCTTAATTTAAAAACATAATATCTGATAAATTAAAATACAATAATCATTAATTTTATATGCAGTTTAGCTTTAAAACATAAATTTTTATTCTAAGAACACTAGATTGAAAGTTGTTACATTTAAATATAGCTACAGTAAAACCTCTATAAATGACAAAAAAATTTCGTTGCCAAACATCGAAACCACCTCTATAAATGAGAATTTCGTGTTAATAGAGGTAATTTTTAAAAAAAAATTGTAAGATAAAAAATTTTAAATGTGATTTTAAAAAATCAATAATATCAGTGTATAAACCTTTAAAAAAGAAATTTATTCTACCATAAATTTAATAATTTATTTTCAAAATATAAAATATGTTTATTTACATTTTTAATTATATATTTATTTTTTTTGTATTTTAAATTAATAAAGGGACTATATTTCTTGTAAATCAATTGGGATTCGATTTAAAGATTAAATTTATCCGATAAAGTATTGTTGAAAATTTAAAATTGTGATTTTAAAGTGTCATCCTATTTAAAACTATTAGAGAATTTAAAAATAATTTATACCTACTTGTCTATAAGTATGTAAATAGTTCCATAGTTTCTGGTTTTTTCAAAATAATGATTTGGAAATAATTAATTTTTCAAATTTGTCAATTATAAAGTTTTCTTATTTATACAGGTTTTACTCTATAAAATTTTTCTTCTAAAAACAACTAAAAATATAAACTCCATTAATTTTAATAAATTATGACACCAAATCTATATTAAATAGAGATTTTTAACTTTTTAGAACTAATCATCAATAGGATTTACTTAATATTTAATCAAATCCTTATTATTTTAAAATTGTACTATATAAATTTTGTGATATTATTTCATAATAATTTAGTCTAATTTAAATATTGAAAACGTTTATACGGATTTGATTAATCGATTTTCATTTTACATACATTGAATAGCCTATTTTTTATTATAATAAGACTATTTCATGCATATAAACACACTCACACCTTATAGAAAAAAATAATTATTTGATCTAAATATTGCAATGAATTGCAGAATTACAATGTATTGGAACATTGCAATTTTTATTCCAATTTAATAAATTGCAAGATTGGAAGTCAATTTAATTCCAATAAATTGATTGCTACATAAATAAATTTCAATGTTATTGCTATCCAATTTTTCCTATCACAATTCATAAGTGGCTTAGGAGTTAATATTATATGCAAAACCAAGATAGAAAGTTTAATGATCAATGTAGGAAGAGTAAGTAGTATACAGGACTTCTTAGTATTAGATCAGTATAGAGATGTATTATTAGGAACACCGTTTCTATGATGAGAGGAAGCATCATTTAACTTTAAGCGTAATAAATTAAGAATAAGGGACGCGGTAGTACCCATAACGTTTCGAAGAGAAGAGGTTAATAACCGTATTTAGATAAGAAATGTTATTTACCAAAAACAAAATAGATTTGACTAATATGAGCTTTTTTAAAGAGAACGAAGAGGTATTCTTAACTAAGCAACAGGTGGACTTTAATATAAAAATACACTAGGGATATAATCCAAAAAGTAAAGGAAGTTCAGATTAAGAAATAGGATATATTCAGTAAAAACGATAAAGATGTCTGGTATAAAACAGTATTGGAGCACAAGATAGACGTTGGAGACAACAAACCAATTAAACATTAACCGCACAGAGGGTCTTTACATGAAAAAGACCTGATCAGAACAGAAGAAGACAAGATGCTTGAAATGTGAGTAATAGAGGAGTCCTTCTCTACATGGGCATAGCCCGTAGTGCTTGTAGAAAAGAAATACAGAAGTACCAGGTTCTGTATTTATTATAGAAAAGTAAATGCTATACCTGTAAAGGACAATTATCCCTTGCCCAGAATACAAGATTTTATTGACAATCTTGGTAATTCTAAATACTTTTCTTCTATAGAACTTCAAGTTGGATTCTGGAAAATAAAAATGACCGATCAAAATAAAGAAAAACAGACTTTATAAAAAAATAAGGATTATACTAGTATAAAAAATGCCTTTTGATTGAGCAACGCACCAGGCACCTTCCAAAGTTTAAAGGACAAAGTCTTAGGTAACACAATAAATAAGTTCACATCCTTATATCTAGACGATATAGACGGTTTAAATAAGTCATTAGAAGATCATTGTCAGCATCTTGAGGGGAATTTAATTGTTCAAGAAAGGCGGTATTAAAGGTAAAACCAAAGAATTGCAGCTTTCTTAAATATATTCTTGATTTTCTAGGATTCCAAATAAGCAAAGATGGTATATTTCCTATTTCAAATAAAGTGATAGCCATAAAAGCTTTGCTTAGACCTACCACAATTTAAGGCGTTATTAGCTATTTAGGTATGTGAAACTACTACCGACAGTTTATAGAGAACTTATCCGAATTAAGTAGGCCATTGACCAAATTAACCAAGAAAACAACAATGTTCAATGGAACAAGAAATACGAAGAATCCTTTACAAAATTCAAGAAGATGAGTGAAGCATCCTTATTAGCATACCCAGACTATCAAAAAGAATTTAAACTGTATATGGATATCACGTATAGTGGCATAGGAGCAGTAATAGTTAAGGAATATAAGGATAATCATGAAAGACCGATACACTATATTAGCATGAAGCAGAACAATCATGACTCCAATTATACCGTAACGGAGACAGAATGCTTAGGACTAGTCTTCACCTTAAAGAAATTACGCTCCTACTTGTACGTTCCGAAGAAGTTCATAGTATACACCGACCATCGGGCGATGTAGTGTTTAAAACACAACTCTGTATTATCCAAGATAATCCCAAAATGGATCATGTTTCTTACACAATTTAATTGTATGATTAAGTACGTCAAAAAAGGAGAACATCATTGAAGACTACCTAAGTAGGCATAGCCAAGGTATTAATCTACATAATTACATATGAGCCATTGGCATAATACACGATAATAGAGAATTATAGTCAATGACCTTATTATCTCAATCGAATACAAACAAAATAGACATGGAAGCTTTGAGCCAATGGCCCTACAACAAGAGATGGATATATGATCATGACTTTCAGAAGATGGTACAAGACGAGGAGGACCTATAAGAAAGCAAAATGTTATTATCCGTACAAAGAATAGATAATGACTTCAGATGCACACTCAATATTAACATTTTAAACCAAGGAAATTAATAAAAAAGATAATAGAGATACTTAAATTTAAGCCAAATATGAATAATTAAGAAGTAAAGCACAATGATAACAAGTTTATTAAACTAAAAGAAGTTCTGCAATATTTGAATATAGAGCATTTACTTATAAGAGGCGTTGTAGTATTCATCTATAGACTACACAACCTTAAAGCTTTATTTTTTTTCTTATTTTACTAAAAAATTATATTAATAAATTACTTGACCAAGTTTAAGAGTATTAGAAGATTATTATACAAATAAAAAATTGTAATCTTGAGTTCCTAAAGAAAATACTAAAAAATAAGAAGCTAGTTACCAATATTATTAGTACAAGTATTAAGGAATTTGTGTTGCAACTAAAGCAAGTATATAGAACAATAGCAACATATAGTAAAGAAGCGCACAAGTACCATACTTTATTTATGAGTCTTAAAGACGAAGAGGAAACTAACTGTTACTATAACAATTTTTTAAATTACTTTAATTTTAAAAAAAAATAAAAATAAAAAAATTAAAATTAAAAAATAAAATTTTTACAGTAAATATCAACCAATTTATTGTTTATTTACAAGGATATCAAATTTTTTCACAAAATATGAGTTTTGGAAAATATTAATTAAAATCATATAAAAATCATAGCTTTATATTAGTTCTAATAAAGATATTAAATTCATAATTTGAATAGAATAATACCAAAAAGACACGGAACATTACAACTTGAAGAATATAAAAGACTGAAAACAAAGCATTTCTATACAAAGAATGATAAAGTTTACAGATGTGAAGTGATTGAAGAACCAGAATTTTTAAAGAAGATTATGAAGAGTTAGAAGTTGCAGAAATAGAAGGGAAAGACAAAGAACTATTAGTTACTAGAAAAAATTGAATGTACTGTAATTAAAGTGGAAGAAAATTTGATATTAGCAACTACTAGGGTTATACCCGATGTTGCAAAAATAATTGATGAGGAAATTAGTTATAAGATGGAGATAAATTATCAAAAAATCCTATAATTTATGAATTTAAGTACAACCGGCCCTGTTTAGATTTAGTACCTAAAAAGGCTTTGTCATTTACAGCAGCAATAAAGTTATCCCGTTGGGTACAAGTTTAGTAATATGTGGAAATGGAATCAACAATTTAGCTGTTTCATATAAATTAAAGAATCAATCAATATAAATAAACTTACAAAGATAAAGAATGCAATATCTAATCAATTAGTCCTAAGCTAAAAAAACAATATAACTGAAATTAATTTAGAAGATTATAAATTAAGCAATTTAAAAAAGTTGAGATATATCTAAGTATACAAGGCATAAATAAAACTAGTGAAGATAAAGCTGAAGAAACACTTGGAAATTATCTTAAAGAATGTAAAAAATGTGGAGAGTGCATAAAAATAGATTTCAATAATTAGCCAACGTTAAACAAGAAGTTAATAGGGTTAATGGCTACTTAATCAACGATAACATAGATAATATGTTAAAGAAATATATGGTTGATAAATATAATTTGAAAAATAAGGAATTATCAGAGAAACATAATGAATATTTAGAAGAAATTAAAAAAATTAGTCAATGACTTACGTTGGTTAAATCAGGCAATTACTATAAATTGAAACACTTATCTGGAAGACTATATTTAGAGCCACAAATAAAGAAAGTTGTTCTAATCAAACTGCATGAAGGTTTTATTCACCAAGGTTTTAAGCCATTATATTAAGAATTAAAAATAATTTCTTTTTTGAGCATTATTTCGACTACATAAAAATGTACGTAACGAAATGTGGCATCTGTCAACAAAAAAAGCTATAAGAAAAAAAATAATTATATTAAATGAATATTGGCTAATTGCCGAAGTTTGCGTTTTGGGCTATGGATTTTGAGGCAATGTCACACTACAAAGGTTTGCATCATTTACTTATTATTGACTACAAAATAAGAGTTGTAAGAGCAAAAGCTATTAAAGCCGAAATGGGTGCGGAATGTGTCATTTATTTTCTTGAAGAATTTAAGCTAAAATTTGGTCAAATTAAACGTTTAAGAACTGATCGGCGACCTCCATTTACTTATTCCACTCTTTCTGCTTATTTAGAAGGACAAGGTGGTATAATGAATCTTACAGACTCATATAACCCGATGGGTAACGGCATATGTGGGCAGTTTAATGGGCATATGGCAGTTTTTATTTAAAAAAGATGGTTTTATCGGAAATTTATTGAATAGTCAAAAATAAAACTAAAATGTTGGTTTAACTAAAAAAAATAAATATAAAGTTTTTATAGTACCTTTATAATAACATGATGATTTGTGTTCATATTTAAGTTTTTTAATCAATATTATTAAACCCTCAATACTTTATCAATTTAGATATCTATTGATGAAAATTTTAACAATATTTTATGGATAATATCAAAAAATTAAATTTCACTTATTGTTAGTTTTAACGAGTTCTTAACACCTAAATATAGCAAAGTTTTTTTCTAATATTCAAAATTGGGTGTGGTGGATTTTTTTTCAGAAACTGTGTTTTTAAAATGATAACTGCCATATAATTATAATTCTAAGATTAATTTGCCTTCATTTGAATAACGTTGACTGAGTTTCTGTATTGAAACCAGATTTATATTAGTATAACCGTTAGTATCATACTGGATTGTAGATGTCTCCATATGAAGCCGCGTTTGCATAAAAACCATTATTAGATATAGATGAAATGCCTTATTTAAGTTTTATTGAATATGAGGAAGTTTTGAAAGAAGAACCGAAAAATGATCGTGATAGAAAAGTAAGGAATATATACTTACATGAGTTCTGTGATGTTATCAATAAAGAGGAACTTTGTTAATTTAAATCAGGTAGAATCTACATAGCTGATAAGGGATATTCCCGCTTAATAATTTTTTAGGAAAAATTATATTTAAGAACTAATGAGAACCCATAAGTCCAGCAAGACTCAGAGGGTATAAATAAAGACATTCTTTTTCAATAAATAACCAATTTTGCAATTTACTAATTGTTTTCGACCTGCTTCAATAGTTACTTCGGTAATCTAATATTAATAGACACTCCAAATTTCTTAGCTAAATATTTAATTTTACATTTATTATTACTGTATTCTAATGCTATTTCTTTTTTAATGTGACAATGTTTCTTTAATGTTTTTCTGTATCCATTTTGTCTTAATTTTTATCATTTTTTAAAATTTTATATAGTAATTATTAGGGTTCGGCAAAAACCCGGGTCCAGGTATTTTTTTAAAAACCCCGAATAACGTACTGTGATTAAATCATAGTACGGTTTATCAATAAACCCG
>JAQFYD010001816.1:0-11071 GCA_034694225.1 Bourletiella hortensis
TCATAACTTTTTGTAAACTGATTAATAAACGGTTCACCTCAAGATCTTTTTTGTTTCAATAGATCCATAGATCTACCTGAGCATTAAGCGTACTTTATAATCAAAAACAATAGATTTAATTATGATTTGTTAATTAAGGAGTATATAATTTACTCTTGATTACTTTCTCATACTAATTTTTTTGCAATTAAGAAAATTGAATTTTTTTGAATCGAAAAAACAAATCAATAAATAAAAAGTTATTTATAATATAGAAATAATATGAAACTAATAGATTTCAATTATTCATATGTTTAAAAAGTAATATAGATCATATTAAAGATCTATCATTAATATTTATAAAGTCATTTCGAAATGAGCACTCAAGATCTTTTATTTGTTCCCTAAAAATCGATAGATCAGCCTACATATTAAGTATTTTTTATACTCAAAACTATTAGATCTGATTATTATTTATTAATTAAGGAGTATATAATTTACTCTTAATTATTTTTACCTACCAATTATTTTTTAATTAAGAAAATTGAAACTTTTTGAATTGAAAAAACGAATCAAAGTAATAAAAATCTTTTTATTATAAAATGAAACTAATATTTTTCAATAGTTTATAAGTTTTAAATATATCATTATTCATTTTAAAGATCTATCATAACTTTTTGTAAACTGATTAATAAACGGTTCACCTCAAGATCTTTTTTGTTTCAATAGATCCATAGATCTACCGATCCGGATCGCGATCTAGTACAGATCTAAACCGATCATTAGCGATTCGAGCGATCTTTAGCGATCTTGTTTTTAAATTTTATTTATATTTGATTCTTTTGTTATATGTTATTGCCTTAAGTTTTTATATTATAATTTTCTTATATATATATAATATTTTTTATATTAGTGATATACATTTATATTAAGAATTCATTATATAAATCCCATAACTCAGATATTAGTGGATCGTTTTTTTGAAAAAAAGTTTTCTGAAATACAAACAAAAATCCAGGGTTTATTTTTAGGATAGTAAAGCATCCTGATGTATATTTCAACTTCCTTATAACTCATATATTAATATTTATTGCTAATATTGCTGGGTTAAAAACTTCTTAAATCTTAATGCTTAAAATTTTAAAAAAATTTCATATTATCCTAAGCTTTTTATACATTCATATTTAATTGTTATAAAACCATACTTAATGCATACATCTTATCATTCATTCGTATACATTCTTGCCATTGTCCTTCCTATTGTATAATAGCCCCAAAAAGTTAAGTATTAACACTTTATGAAAATGACACAAATTTAGATGATCAATTCGGATTTAACTGTTGTTTTTAAATACAGTTTAATTCATTACTTTATATGGGTTGTTGCAAATTTCTATATGCGACGTTTCTTTATTGAATTTTCATAATTTAAATAGTTTAAATGCAAAATTGAATTACTTTATTTGCATAATTTAAATTATAAATATGCAAAGCATATATTTATTAATAATAAAATATTTTTAATTGTTTTTTTTATCAGTAATAAATATTATCTAAACCATTTGAGTTTTAATACACAAAATTACATACAAACATATATAGTTTTGCTTAATTTTAAGTTTTTTTAATTTTAAAATTTTATGTTATTTACAAAATTTATCGTGAATTTACACAAATGTTTTTATATAGTTAGTATTTAGGTTCATAGTTTTTACATGTTATTGATGATTTTTAATATATTAATATTACAAGTTAAATAAAATCTTGCATATATAAATTTTGTGCTAAAAAGATACATTAGTTGTTAAATATACCAAATGTTATTAAAAAGGTTCTCCGCTGATAAGATCTTTGAAGTCGTGACTAAAATGAGTACAAATTAAGTCATTTTGAATTCAAATGCATAGCTGAATTTCTGTCAAGTTGAATCCAATTAAGAAGTTTTTCAACTTGATAATTACCAATTTTAAACAGCCACAAATAATGAATATTTAAACGTAAACCCAGTTTTTTGCATTTTTAAATATCTGAAACTATTACACTCAGTAAATAAAAGTTTTATAAAAAAGCTATTTGCTAATATCAAGAAACAAAGAACCTCATATATATTATTGTTTTGAGTCGGATTTTTATCCTAAATATAGCTTTTCCAATTTTAATTAAACAATTTCTCAAAATATTTCAACTTTTTCCAAAATAAATTAATCATTTTACTAAATATAATTCAACTTTTTACCAAATATATTTCAACAATTTTGAGGACTTGTAAAAATTAAAATTATAAAGATAATTTTGGTTAATGATAGTGTCAAAATAAAATACAAGCGAAATAATAAAAAATTTAAATGGATCTAACCCATTAGATAATTTTACTTGGTAATTTTGGCTTTTCATTTATTGTAAAAGCCAATAAAAGACTATTAAAAGATTAAAATGCATAGTAATACGTAATTATTAAACTCTCATTATAGGTAATATTTTCTTTGATATTTGCAATATAAAAATTTTTAAGCTAAAATATGTATTTATTCATTTATCATTGTATTTTTGTTTTCATACTGAATTGAGTCTAATACAAAGACCATTTTTGTTGTGATATTTTACATTTTTTAACCTAGGAAAATCCAGAATACACTTCACTTAAAATCAAAAATAGCCCATGGATTTATGTAAATCACATAACTAATGTTTGCTAAAGATGTCAACATTTCAATTTTCTTAGTTTTAATTTATTCAGTTTTTTTAAATTAGTATCAATATATTCTTATTTGGTTACTTTGGGTTTAAATATTTAAAATGTCAAGTTTCTTTTTCCTTTTATTTAAGTTGATGATATATTTCCTACTCATTAATTTAATTTATTTTTCTTACCTCTTCAATAAAAATTGATATTTTGTATTTGGATTTATGCCAAAATTTATAGTTATCTTAAAAAACTATATAAAAGAGTGGTTATTTTTAAATTAAAAGCTTTTAATTAAACTTATAAGTAAAATTTTTATATTTGCTTTTACTATTTTTATTCGCATACTGGTTAAATGTGTACATTTTGGGTATTTAATAATGATAATTATTTTTTATAAAAAATTACAAGTTAAATTTTATTGGTAAAATTGTTGAATTATATTTGGTAAAAAGATTAATTTATTTTGGAAAAAGTTGAACAATTTTAGGAAATTGTTTATTTAAAATAGGAAAAGCTATATATTAAATTTCTATAAATATGAAATTATGTAAAAAAAATAATTTAATTTTGCATTTAAACTATTGAAATTACATGACTATAATAAGGAAACTATGCATATAGAATTTAGCGACAGTGAATATAAAGTATATAATTACCCTGAAATATTCGTTATAATGAATTAGGGCTACTTATAGAGAACTAAATCCAAGAAAATAATGAGAAAATAAAGTTCAAAAATATAAGTAAATTAAATAATAAAAGAATATATAACATTTTATTTTAAATTATGATCTAAGATGTACTCTTAACTTTTCTAATAATGTATTAAGTTCTTTATCTTTATTATTTGTAATATTCAAATTTTTATTAGTAATATTTTTAATATAACCAACATTAGTTAAATTAAATTTTTTAATAGTATTATTTTTAATAAAACCAACATTAGTTAAATTAAATTTTTTAATAGTATTATTATAATTTAAATTATTATTTGTAAAATTTTTTAAAGTAATATTTGAATTTTCAATATTAAAAAAAGGATCTCTAATTTCATTTTCATAATTAACATTTATATTTGAATCTAAGAATAAAGGTGATTTATTTTTGATAAATTGTGCAGGTGATGGTTTTATTAATGTTTCATATATCCCATTTATTGGATCAAATTGAAATACTGTTCCTATATTTCCAATTAAAAAACCCAAACCCATACCCAATTTTTCAATTGGCCAACCAATAATTGATCTTATATTACTTTTAAATGAATTATCTGGTTCATAATCTTCATATGGTTTTAAACATAAATAAATTCTTATAAAAATTATTATAATCATTTTTTTTAAAATTTTTTTTTTGAATTATATTTTATATTTATTTTTTTGCATTTATTTGGTGGTTTAATTAATTTTAAATTTTAATTATGCTATTTTTATTACATATAATTACAATTTTTAATATCAAAATAAAAAGAGAGTTTTTATTTTAATGACGATCTTAATTTTAGTAAAAAGCATTAGATCCTCTTTATTATAAATTTTCCACTAGCATAAAATATATGGTTTAATGTTATTAATATATTAATTGATATTTTGTAATAATAAACATGAATATAAACCAAGAATAAAAAATAGAGTTCTTTTAATACCAATAAAAAACAAAATTTTTCATCAATAAATATTGATATTTTTCAAATCAAAATACAACTATATTATAGTGTTTTAAAATATTATATATAAATTTAAAATATTATTAAAAATATATTCTTTGTTTTATTTTTTAAAAAACTCAGTATTCATTTTATCTCTTTTTTATACTATGAAAACTTATAAATTTATTACAGTGATATTTAAAATTATAAATCAAACCTAATACTATAAAATATTAAATAATCACATATATATTATTAACAAAAAATCACAAATTAATATAAAAATGTATACAAATTTAATTAAATTTTTTATATCTAATATATAAATTAAAATTTTAAAGGACCAAAACTAGGATGATTATCAGAAGAAACAATATTTAAATTATTAGAATTACCATTATTAGATATATTATTTGAATTTAATAAAGGACCAAAACTTGATTCATTATATCCAAAATTAGATGAAAGTGAATTAGAGTTAGATTTAACAGAATTAGAAAAAGAATTATAATTAATATTTTTAGTCATATCAGATAAACCCATAGAATTTACAGAATCAAAATTTGTTTTATTAGATAAATCTGTTGATTTGGAATTTAATATATTTGTTTCTGGTATTAATATTGAAGATGGTGAATCAACTAAATAATTTTCAGCCAAATATGAAAAACCAAAACCAGTACCAGAAAAAATAAAATTTAACATTTTTTTAAAAGGTGTTGAAAATGGTATCATATTTGTAAGATTATTTATCATACTTAATGGTGCACTATAAATTATTGTTATAAATAATATTGTTTTCATATATATTTTAATTTATTGTTGTTTTTTATATTTATGTTTTTAAAACCGTCTTAATGCTTTAATTTAATTTGCTTAAATGGTAAAAAACTATAATTTATATTTGATCCACTATATTATGTATTTTATTTATATTATGTTTAAATATTATAATTTATAAATATGAATTAATGTAAAAGCATTTAAAATTTTATAAAAATAACTAAAATATATAAATATAATGTGTTTTTAATATATTAGATCAATAAAATAGTAAAGGTTAAGATAAATTATAATAATAAATCCACTAAAATATAAAAAAAAACTCAATATTAATGCAATTTTAATAAATCTATCAAGAAAAAAACTGGGGTTCTCTTAAATTTAAAATTTTATATTAAATTTATCTTACATAAATTAACCTTTTTTATTCTAAACAAAAACTTTGGTAAGTCTTGATTTAATATCAAAATATTATTTTAAAAATTTTAAATTAGTCTTCTCAAAAGTAAATATAAAACAGCATCAAAAACTGTTTTTTGTATATAAAATATTTGAAAAAAATCACCAGTTTAAATTTAATGTTTTTCAGCTCATATAAAATATAAAATCGTGATTTAAATCATACAAATAAATTAACATCGATTATATAAAAAATTATTAAGATTATATGTACATACTTTAAACATAATTTAAAATATTTGAATACCTAATTATAAATATAATGGTTTTTTCTTTTTTATCGTCATATTTTGTATATGAAAACTAAGTGTCATCAATTTTATACTTTTAAATTTTCAATCACATAATTTCAAATAATTAAATAGAAATTTCTTTTAACCTGTGGAAAACCCACAACACACTTTATTTAAAAATTAATTATAGACCATAGATTTATAACATTTATATATTAAAGATGTTCACTATAAATATCAATCTATATTAATTTTATCTTTAAATAATATTTTGATTTAGTAGTCAACTCCATACTTAATTTATTTACCTTGTTTCTTTTATGCAATTTCTTATAAATATGTTTCTTATTTTTTTATAATTGATAATATATATTTCCTTTGTTTAAAATTTCTTGTTACTTAATTGTTAATTCAATATGAATTAGAAATCTTATAAAAAGCTTGTATAGAAACCAAGAGTGCTAATTTTTTTTAGAAAAATACAGCAAATATAAAAAATAATAATAGAATTATAAATACACAAAAAATTCTTATTTTATAATGTTTATTTTTTATTTAAAATTAAAGCTTATTTATTTTCACAGGTTATGTTCATATATCGAATGCATATTTATAAATAAATGTTTTTATAAAAAAATATAGTTATTTTAATTTGAAAATTGTTAAATATAATTATTAAAATTTAAATATATCTTTTGATATTTATTATTCATTGTTAAATCATGTGTCTAAAAATACAAAAAAATCTCACAAACATGATTTATTTATAAAACAAAACAGTTATTGGATAAAAATCAAATTAAAATTTCATTTAAATTTTGCGCAAATAACCAAAAAGAGAAAATTTGTCACGCTATTTGAGCAAGATCTTTGTACATTTTTTGTGGAAATAATCTGTGAAAGATTATTGTTAATTTTCGAAACATAATATAAATATCAGAGTTTATATGCCATTTTTTTAGTTTTATTGATGTAATATATCAAGATTATTATTGATTTACCAAACAATATGAAAATATCAATATAATTGGCTTCAAATTATAAAAACTCTAAAATTTACTGTTAAAAATTATTTTTTATCTGTATATAAAGATTGTACATTTTAATAATAAATATGAAATTAATTGGGTACTATTTTTTATACTATTTGACCCTAGTAATCTTAAATTAATCTTATAAAATGATTTAGCTTCATATGCCAGTTTTCATTTTGAAAACATAGGTTCTGAAACAAATTCCATCACACCCATATTCAAATGTTTGTACAAAAATAACTATGCTATATTCTAGTGCCAAGATCTTATTAAAAATGCAAATAAGCGCAATTTATGTATTTGATATTGACTCTGAAATATATGTTGTAATTCTCAACAATAGATATCTAAAATTAATAAAGTATTCGGGGTTTTATTTATGTCGATTAAAAATGTTGATATGGATAAAAAGCATTATATTTTTATAAACATAGTATAAAAACAATATTTATTCTATTTTTTATTTAAACTTACCTTTAAATTTTATTTTTGGCTATTCAATAAATTTCCGATAAAAAATTGTCTTTTTAAAACGAAAACTTCCATATATACTATTTTTAATACCTTTTTATTAATCGAGTTTCTTTTACATTTTTAAAAAATATACTAAATAGTAACTAAACAATTGACCACATCGTCTTAAACGTAAAATTTTGATCGAACAACCGGTTGGTCTTGCGGTCCACGATAAGTTTAATAAAATCTTAGTAAAAATGATTTTTGTATTAATTTTAGAATTTTTGCCTTGTGTAAATTTATAACAGATTTGCATTACATCTGGATATAAAAGCTGTAAAAACGACTGCGTAGAAATATTATTATGTATGGCTATTAGTATATAGAAAAAACATAATTAAACTTTATAAATTATTATAAAAAATATATAATTATTGTAAATTGATTTAATATAAAAAAATTTATAATTTTTTCTTTTAGATATATAAATATATTTTTATCCACTTTTAATAATTTATATACGTGGCTATTGCTGTATATAAATTACAGAAAATTTTTATACGGGTTATATAACATAAAACTTGAATAAAATAAAATCAGTTAAAGCGTGTAGATAATGTTACATATAGCCAGCGTTTACAAAATAAATTGGTATTGATAAAATAACATTTTTAAATTAATATAATAATTGTAGTCTATATTTTTATGGATAAAAACTAAAATTTTAATAGAGACTTGAAAGTATTAATATATTAAAATGATATTTAATCACAAAAAATTAAACCTTGATATTGGCCCATATTCACAAACTAATGAAGAAATACCTTTTTTAGATAAACACAAGACACGGCGATCAAACAATCTTTGAAATAAAAAGTGTTTTGTAGCTACTAGAAATCTACATTTATAATATACTAGAATGTGTTTTAAATTTTTATTTCTCTATTCATTAAATTGAAAATTTTGGGTTTTCAATTAAATTTATACGTGCATTAGTAATAGAATAAAATAATTGTTATGTTTAAAAATCCTGATTAATCTAGTTCTTAAGCTAGAAAGAAAAATGTTAAATAAATACAATCATAAGAAAAAATTATGTTTTGATTTTGACATTATTCGGCCATTTCCAAATATGGTAATTATATTTAATCCTGTGACCAAATGTTTGATTTGCGCATTGGCACTAAAAGTATAAATATAGCCATATCTTACAACAATTATGAATGATACTGCCTAATAAACTCTCTAATATAATGGCTTTCTAAGTATCAACGCTAATGACTGATAATGGTCGAGCTCTCTGTGGTCAGTACAATTGCCAATACAGGACACGTTGGTCGAGTTGTACTATTGCCGCAGATGTGTGTCTCCCATTCTGATCCTAATCTCAATGGATCTAAAGTTGCTGGAACTCATAATAAATTATACATCCATCATATTTTTTAATAAATTATATTTTGCTTTTACTTTTTTTGTTTTTTATTTTAATATTATTTATTTTAGTGATCATGATTTTAAGTTTACCGGATAAAATACTAGTTATATTAACTAATTTTTCACTATATTTATTTTTATTAGAAATTTATCAATATAACACTTTTACATCACCCTAATCTATTATTCAATATTTCTTTATTATTGATTAAAAATTTATCAAAATAAGAATAAAAATTTGTAATAATTAAATTATAAGATTTTTAGATATTGTATAATCACAATACTTATTTAAAAATACTGTATTAAAAGGACTATTTAATTTTTCTGACATTTTAACTTTGAAAGTAAATAAATCTTTACTATTAAGAAATTGTCCTTTAACTTTTGTTTTATTGACATATCCGTCTCTAACATAGAAAATAAAAACTGTCTATGAAAAATTTAAATTGATTTTTATAAAAGTTAAATGATATTAAAATATGCATTTTAAAGCTTTTAGCATTTTTGCATTTCTCAATTTATTGGTCTCGTAGCAAAACTTATATATAAAGGCCTTTTATTTCATTAAATTCATGCAGTCTAATCAACGCTTGATTATTTGGGTTTTAAAATAATGCGATTATTTAAAGTTTTATCAATTTATTTTAGATATAATAAAGCACTTTATAAGTCAAAATTGTTTAAATTTTTAATAAGATATTTCATTTTAAAGTAGATAAAAAATACAATACAGTCTTTCATAATTATTCGCACAAAAAGCGAAAAATAACATAGAGTAAGTAACCTTTCAAATTTACATCTTTTAGGTTATTAAAGTACAAATTTGAAAATCCTTATTTTGAAATATTTTTAGTTTCTATCTATAAACTTTTTAAAACTTACATGAGATATGCCTCCCCCCACCCATTAACCATTTGAAATTTTTGCGCAAATGAAATGTGATATACAGCTGTTAATATTTTGTATATGTTAACTTATAAAAAAAGGAATTTGAAATAAGTTACATGAAGTAAAATATTAATGGCGATATCTATATTTGATATGTAAAAATAGAGGTATCGAAATCGATTCAAAAACATGCGCTCCGGTTCTGAGTCCTCTCCGGTTTGCTGAAAAAAATTTTTTGCTTTGGAGCGAAAATCTGCATCGAAATGGGTTCAGCATAGAATTAAAAATTTTTGATAAAAATTATTTCTTTTTTGGTAAAACGAGTTAATTGAAGTATATATATGTTTTGTCATTTAAATATTAATTTTTAGCAATAAAATAAATATTATACAAATAAAAGTTAATCAAGTTATTCTTCTGATATTTTTCGATCAAAATAGTCTATAAAACTATAGTTCCTGATCCATTATAAATTTTTGTGATTTTATATATCAAAAACATCCAACAATAAGAATAGAAAATCTCAATAAGCTTTTAAGGCGGTATCAACACTCAAAATATATTTTATTAAAAAGTGATTACAGTTTAGGATGTAAGGTATATATCTAATTATATAAATAAGAAAAACAATTATGCATTATTTTTATTTACTTTTTTATAGACCTTTATTTTTGTTTCATGTATAAGCATACACAATGTACTAACCGTATAAGAAAGTTCATCGTAATTACACCAGATTTGTTATATATGCATTTATTTTCAATTGAAATTAATGGAGAATCATATCTAAAAAGACACATTGTTACCCTTTTAAAGGACTCGATTGTTACAGTATGTATTCTTATTTTTAAGTCTTGTTTCATACTAAAAGAACATCCATTAATATAGAAATGTAACTGAAATGAAATACCAAGACTTTAATATTTTAAGCATTCAAAAAATCTCATCATCTAATTCTATACTGAACAAAGAAGTTTTAAATATATACATTTTACAATTTGTTCTAAGCGTTGCTTAATATATTTAAAGGAAAATCTTCGCCAAGAGAGTATTTTATAACAAATTCAGTGTAGGGAAGCATACAAGAATTGAATTTCAATTTTTTAGTATAAGTTTATTTATCATTGCTATATTTATTTGTTTTGATATAGGGGATACATAAGGCCTTTTAAAACTTAATTTAAAAGAACCCCAAAATGGATTAAAAACCACGTATAAAAGTAATTAAATATTAATATAAAAAATTTCTCAAATTGAGTTGATAAGATTTAAATTTGCGCCATTTTTATAAAGTGTAATTACTTAACTTTTTGGTGCTATTAAAGAAGAGGAAGAAATGTTACAAGAATGTATATGAAAGAATGTTATAACCTCTATACATTTAGTATGGTTTTATAACAATTAAATATGAAGAAGTAAATAGCTTGGAATGAGAAATTTTTTCTAAATTCTAAGTTTCAAGATTTTA
>JAQFYD010001817.1:0-11069 GCA_034694225.1 Bourletiella hortensis
ATCATTTAGGAACTCTATTCTCACGAGTTGTAGAGGGCCAAGTCTGGTCTCCACACTAGCTCAGGTGATAATCGAATCACTTTTTGTCCTCCATATTCTGCGGGATCCCATTTAAGGCGATGGTCGTTCCATACCTATTGAGTGAATGTGCTTTTGTCATTGCACTTTGTTATTAATTTTCGGATTCGGATGATTGCGGGAGGTGACACATGAACTTACCTGCCTTTCCCAGAGGTCTACTTCTATCGTGTTTTTGTACTCATCCTGAAATGTTTGAAGAGATTAGAATCAGGCAAGAGATAGATATGAAGTTAGTGTTACGTTAGACTTACAACATCAAGTTTTAACAACGAGACTCCGAATCTTAGTGTGATATTAGATGGGTGGTTTCGCTTGTCATAATTCTGGAAGAGATCTGCAATGAGACGTCCCCTTTCCTCCGTACTTTTAATTTCTTCCAGTGCAGCAGATGCCTTAGAAGTTTCAATCTCATTTGTGTCCTCAGAACCCCAGGCGTCTACGAAAGTATCCAAGTTATTTTTAAATCTTACTTATTTCTTTTGGCTACCCGGAGTATCAACTTACACGAGGACGAGACGCCAAGGCAGAGAACAACCGACAGCAAATACCCACAAGCTTTCATATTTAACTCCGTTCTGTTTTACGTGCACTAAGTTTAGGTGAGCCTCCGATGTCGGAGCTGGATGTAGACTCTTTCAGATGTATAGAAACACTGACTTCGCAGTGCTATGGACTCGGAAGACAGTGTCAGGCTTATATACTCCGCTGATTGAATGATGCTCATGCGACAGCTCTAATAAATTTTTTTACGAACTTTTAACTCGTTTGAATCGTGAGAATTGTTTAAAGTGATTGAGAGTTGGATGAAGGTTGCTGCATGTCAAGTCTGCGAAAGTGGCAGATCCATTTCATCCTCGTTGGAGTCATTAGAGTTGGAAGTAAACAGTTTGGTTGTCATAGCTCGTGTAGTGCTGATGAAATAGAGATCATGTACGTCAGAAGTGTTTGTTTCATTAATTGGACTCATTAAAAGGCCGTTGCATTAAAGTACAATTTGGGAGCGGATACAAATTAGAGTAACCTTGATAGTCAAGAATTTATACATTGGCCATTGATGGGAGTAAGCTATTATAATTCCTGTCCTCCGTTATCCTCTGGTATTATGTTGGAAGCTGCACGAGAGTAGTATAGCTCGATTGGGAGAATGATGTGTTAGGGATAATCTCTTTTCAGTTTAACCCTGCGCCTAGTGTATGATTTCATGATTATGATTTTTTGTAGGGGACGACAGCTTTAACACATTTGAAGAAATTCTGCAGATGGCAGAGGACCAAAAAGTAGACTTTTTACTACTCGGCGGTGACTTGTTTCATGAGAATAAACCCAAGCCTGCTACCCTGCAGAGGGCCATAGATCTCTTGCGGAAGTATTGCCTAAATGATCGGTAAGAGTTGGGTTCATGTTGAATATGCTTAGTTTTCCACGCATGGAACTTATTTGGACCTATTTGTAGGGAGGTCCGCTTTGACCACTTGAGTGACCCAAAGGTGGACTTCAGACACCTGGAAGATCCAGAAGTGAACTTCAAGAATGCAAATATCAATGTGGGCCTGCCTGTTTTTACAATTCATGGTAACCATGACGACCCTGTGGGCTCGCGTAAAATCAGTGCTGTTGATCACCTAGCATCTGCTGGGCTTTTGAATCATTTCGGCATGTATGACAATTTGAATGAAATTGACATCCGGCCCGTCCTACTCCAGAAAGGGACAACAAAACTTGCACTATACGGTCTGGGGTGCATGAAGGATGAACGGTTGTTTCGTATGTTCAGGGATAAGAAAGTAAGGTTTTTGCGGGAGGAACAGGAATTGGAATCGTGGTTCAACCTCTTCGTACTGCACCAAAATCGGGTCAAACACGGGCCAAAAAACTACATCCCGACCACGTTTTTCCCCGCATTCCTTCAGTTGGTCATTTGGGGACATGAACATGAGTGTAAAATTGAGCCGGAGGAGGAGGGATCGGGATCTCTTGACTCGGACGACGGGAGAAATTGTACTTCTAATGTTTTTATTTCCCAGCCCGGAAGTTCGGTAGCAACGACTCTAGCACCAGGGGAGAATAAAGAGAAGAAAGTTGGCATTTTGTATATCAATGGAAGTAAACATTTTCAGATGAAACCTGTGAAATTGAAAACTGTTAGGCCTTTCCTTATGGAGGACTTGTACACAAGTCAAATATTGGAAAATCAAAAAGCCATACGGGAGCAAGATAAATATTTGGAGGAATATGTTACGACCAGAGTTAAACAGTTGATTGAAGACTCCGCTGATCAGTTGACGGGTCACCCGAAGCAACCAGTGAACCCTTTAATAAGAATACGCATTGGTTATGATCATGAAAGCGAGATGTTCAATCCGGTCAGATTTGCACAGAAATTCGTTGGCACGGTGGCCAATGATAATATTGTCGCTTTCGTAAAATGTCCCAAGAAAGGAGAAAAACTCGGCAGCTTGGATGTGGCTGACCTTCAAGAACTGATAATGGAGGAAGAGGACCATGACTTAGAAGGTCATGTTGAGGAAATAGTCGAAACGTTTTTCACTCTTGGAAGGCAGAATAACGAAAGGGACAAGATTTTAGAAGTTTTATCTGAGAAAGGTCTTGCAGAAGCCGTAAAGGCCTGTGTAGAAAAGAATGACAAGGACGCTGTTTCCGAAATTGTCGAGTAAGTGTTACTAGAAAAAATTCAGTTATACTTTTCCTGTTCCTCATGAAGTGATTCCAAAAATGCGTTATACAGCTCTCAGATCGATAAAATTATCAAACATCTTCTGAAGAAAAACGTGGATAAGGATACCATCGATGAGGAGTTGGAAGCGTTTCGAGATGCTCGCAATGCAACTCAGGACCAGGAAGTTGAAGAGGCAAGGCATGTCCTTGAGCGCATCGAAAGACTTAAGACTAAGCGTGGGGCAGGTAGTCGAGGTGATCAAAGCAATGGTGCACAAGTCTCCCGAACAGCAGATAGCGACGAGGTGAGACCTTAAATTTAACGAATTCACATTTTGTTGTTGTAGCGGGTATTATATGCAATCGTGAATCACGTTCTGTAGGAAATGGAAGCGGATGAAAGAACTATATCGTCTGACGATGAAGTACAAGTTGTTGCTCCTTCGCGAGGGCGTGGGAGAGGCAGTCGTGGACCTCGTGGTGGTAGAGCAGCTTCTACAAGTACACGCGGGACTCGGGCAACCGGTCGCGGACGATCGTCTTCTTCTCGGCAGCGTAGCGGTTTTTGAATTCATTGTTACATGTGCCATGAACTTCTTCAGAGCATTTAAGTGGAACAACAGTGTAAGAGCGAGAAATTGAAACGGCCAGCACAGCTTGAATGTACAAAAGCATGATAATTTTTTAATCACTTTCTCTTGAAATTAGTTACCTCAGTTTAGCACCGAAATAGTTTTACTGAACATGTGTTCATTATGGCTTTGTTAAAGCATAGCATAGCACAGCACTCGTGAGTGCAGCAAGTGAAGTTTAAAAAATATTTTCGCAGCTTTTCTCTCTTGAGATATTAAACTTATTTGATGTTTGTGTAACCACAAAAGCTTAAATAAGATTACAGTGTGTCGTTCCTTATACATAATTATCCTCAGAAATCATGAGATATTTGTTTACGCTTCCATCCATAAGGATATGAATGACTAACTACTGACTAATACTTAGTTGTATAACTCAAATAACATAGCTAGAGTAATCAGTCAAGGTTGCGAGAAGCTACCCAGTCCGAGACACGTTGGCACTTCTGTTTATACTGCGTCGACTCAAAGGCTGAAACACCTCCAGAACCTGCATGCGGTGCAGTCCAACCTGTCACAAAACAGCGACTGATAGCTTGCGAACAGGTTGGAGCCGGGCACAGGTCATCATCATTGCCTGCAACTTGTGGTTGAGCTTTAGTCACTGACACCAGCTTAGGCGATTGCATTTCTTCTTGTTAAGCTCCGCTTACTAGTCGGGAATACCAGTAATGTGGTTGAGTTAACCATGGATGAACAGTAATTATTAGATTTTTCCGTGTCTTTAATACAAGCTGAAAAGATAAAAGAATTCTGTTGTTAGCACTCAAGATGCAAATGACACTAACAGAGCTGCATCTACTCTGGAAATGAACAATTACCTTGACATTTGCTATTTCAGGCCCGCGCTTCGCATTAACTGTTCATAGACGGTCCACGACATAGCAGCAATGAGAGTTCGACGAACCATCCTTGGCATTAAGCCCTTAAAGTATCCTCGAATTCCATATTTCTGCAAACATTTTAAATCACAATTAAGATCTTCTTCGCGGTAACAATAACAGGTTGAGGTGAAACTGTAGGTATTTTACCTGGTACACGTAAACAATAACTGGAGGTATGGACTGAAACTGTTGTGGGAACAGCTGCATTTTCGTTTTAATTACATCGAATGGCTGAGTGACAAGCGAAGCTCCAACGCCGGCGACGACGCCACAAGAAAATCTTACGTAAGGGATAAAGGGACCGGAATCCATCCATTCATGAGGTACGGCTTTCTTGGCCCAGGTATACATCATCAGGTACAAAGCAGAGAATGGTGCATCTCGCAACAAGGTAGGAAGAAGGCCACATGTTAAACCACGAACTCCTTCATTCTTGTAAATTAAAGTCAAGGCTTCCCGAATGCTTCCATATTGATAAAACTTGCTCTGCAAAAAATTAAAACATAAATACCGTTATTTTCATTGATTCTAGATCTCTTTCCGCCACTATAACCATCAGCTCGGGTAGTAATCAGTGATCAAAGTGGTCTACGAATATAATTTATTATATTTTTGAAGATGAAAAATGAATGCCTGAAAGCGTTTTGAATGAGTAATTCTCTACAGTCGGAGCAGCATGCGACTGATAACAATAAGACATGATGATAAGAGCTGTCTACCACAACCTATCCAAAAACTTACCCGAAGAATCCATAGTTAATGAGGTAGCCCTAGGATCACAAAACTATCACTATGACTACACGCTCTGATTCTATCATGTGTGTACGGACGGACACAATCAATAAGAAGTAGTCTCATACACTCTCATCATCAGTTTAATCAAAAGGTCAGCATATATTATAGCATCTATCTCCCTACAGAAATGTGATCACTAGAACATATGTATCATACATTTTGCCACTGATTCTCGTGCGTGTACAACACAAAGGTCGGAAATTTATCTCTCTGGACAATCAATAAGTCCACAGATAAATCTCGTGCTCGCGCAGGCAAGAAAAGACGCTAGATTCTCTTCTTTATATATTTTTCCTTACCTTGTTTGTTAAAATACACATGGCTTCAAGTAAACCATTAACGTCATGAACTAATGTCTTGGCCACTACTCTAATGTCTTATCTCCTGTCAGAATGAGATCATAGCAGTGTTATATTTAAATTAAATAATGCATTCACATACATAGTTCTCCGCCTGCATCTGAAACAAAGGCCGTTACCTCAAGCACTCTGGTGCAACTTTATATTTTTAATGTTCCCCATAAATTATGGCCGACTTCATGTGTTTCTGATAAGCTTCTTGATGATCAAGCGAAACTATTCAGATAGCATAAATCTCAAAAACTGTATGACATTTCCTTATGCCCTGATCAATCAATAATTTTTTTTAAACGAGATACGCAACAACAACTATGAGCAGGACACAGCTTCACTTCTATGATTACCTACAGGCCTATCATTAGAGGGTCAACAGAGTGTGCATTTGATGATGTCTGCACACAGAACTACAATAATAATAACAAGGAAGCAAAGTTTACCTCAAATCTTGTTTTGATCACAGTAAAGGGTATCATTGTGACGCCACTAATGGAACGGGCTGTTGCTCCAAGAATAATGGACTGTATGGCTGTGGGCTCGGATTCAATATTCAGAAGAATTTTCAGACCATGGATTGAGCCGAAGTATAGCCCAACACCGGGTACGCATCTGGTGAGAGACTAATCAAAATTTTGGCCGTAAGCATCTCTGCATCTCAATATATTTATGAACTTTGTATGAAAAGCAATGAAAGTGTAACAAATAATTTCTTACAGGTGTCATGCCTCTCCACAGGCCCAAGACTTTTTCATCACGAACAATATGCCCCACCACAGTGAGCATTCCATTACTTCTGCCTATAGGAGACTGGAGCCTCGTCTTGAGCAAATCCAAAGGCTGGAAGATTACTGTTGAGCACGTGCCGGATATTGAACCCACAATAAAGGACTTGATAACAGGATGCTGCGCAAAAATCAAAATTCTTTATCCACCACTGCTTTCCCACACAATAACTACACACTTCTATTCACTTACCATTTCCATTGTTGAAATAGGACTAACAGAGTTCGTTTTAGTAGCTGAAAGTACTGAAAATTCACCAGGAACGTTTGGATTGTCCAGAAGCACTTCCTCGCTACTGAGCGGAGCTATAGACGTCAATGACGAAGAATTATTGCTATTAATCTCTGAAGGAGTATTTGATGGGGGGAGCACTACTCTCCTTAGAATAGATCCTGATGTTGAAGATGACGGAGTAGACACAGAGAGCTCTATAGAAATCCCTTGAGAATCTGACGAAATGACTGCACTTGGCCGTCGATCCACGGACAGTGATGATGATAACGATGAAGACGATGATACTGCTGAAACGTCTGTAGCAGACTGATTTTCACTCGTTACGGCACTCATCCTTTATATACGGAATCAGAAATTTCTTATCATCACCCCTACGAAGAAAGCGTATTGCTTGCTCTTTGAAAATACATAATAACACTGACTTAATCTTCCTTAGCTACCAATACCATGGATGATGATGATTAGTCTCAACACGCTACAGCTTCTACTACAATCTCTTCCTTAGTGCAGGCCCATGTAATAGTAAGCCAGTTTTCTAAATTTATCAGCAAAATTCATTTGGTAACCGGTAGGGATGACAACAATGATCCCAAAAGTGCGTCACTAAATGTAACTCTATATTGTTTTTTTCTGCAGTTCTGAGTGAACTAAAAATTGAAGAGGAGGTCGTCACGTCGGGCTTTTTCGCAATTCACGTCATTAGTTTCCAATTTTCATTCATTGACATAAGTTCCAATGATTCTCTATTATTTGGTCCACAGCCTTTTCATCATCGTTTGTTAAACCTAAGCAGCAACAAAGGGGCATAGAAACCGCTATTAATTCATTGATGCAAAACAAACAATGGTATGTTCATATTCAGCTCTATTTTCAGATTCTATTTTGCTCGACTGGCAGGAATTGGTTACAATGCAATGGTTTTACACCATTATTTAGAGACATTTCCATGACATACTTGAAGGACTTACATTCCCGTGTAAACTCAGGTTACCATGGATCCCATGTGTGCTCTGCAGTGAATATTTTGAAGTCAATTGCGATCGGACGAGATACTTTAAGCAGGAAGGAACAAGTTTAATATCATTCACAAATTCAGGTCAAAGGGTAATCAACCAGTGATCAATTTGTTCCCTATCCGATACACTACTACTTTGGTCACTAAGCTACTCGTGTAAACTGCTAGCAAATCAGTGTCATTGTCAATCTTCACTCCACTTTCTGTCGTATAAATCCGAAACTTCTATATAGTTAAATTGCGCAGTATATTATAATTACGAGTATCTGAGCCGTGGTAGTGACGGCTTAATTGTAAAATCACATGGTCAACAAGAGCAAGTAAAGTACCAGCTGATTACCTATATTTATAGTATAGGTAATAGCCTTCAGATTTCAGATGATAAAATCGTACGACGAGTGTTGTTGTCTGATCAGATGGCTCACAGTCGAAGCGCCAAACATACCACGTGCTTTGTCATATAGCAATCAATATCATGTGTCTCGATGAGTTTTGGCAACGACAACCCAACCCATCAACAGATCATGGGCAAAGCAAGTTTCCTTCGAATGAATAAAATTACAGGTAGTTTTCACGAAGAATCAACAAACTATGAGCTGTCTTTATTATTTCCATCATTACTATTACTACTGACACTACTTTCATTACCTTTCTTATTAGTAAAACTATCCAACCAGCGCTGCCGCTGCTCATCAGTACTGATTCGAGGTTTGTCTTCTTCCGCTGCACCTCCACGTTTATGATGTGGCCAATTAACGAATCTAGACTCACTTAATTCCCATATTCCCACCTGGGAAAGATCAGGATTTCTGGGGTCGAAACCCATTCCAACGCCAACGAGTCCTTCGTCCTTGTCCTTCTCTGCTAGCATCCCTTGACTTCCAGATTCTTGCTCTATACGATCTAAATTATCTGTAGGTCCTATGGGAGACTTCAAAGTGAACAGGACGGAGATATCTCGTCCCAAACGGGGATTTTCATCTTGGAGGAAGCGTATCCAAGAAATGACTGAATCCCTTGAAGATGTGCCGGTGGCGCAAACTGCTAGAATGTTCCCATCATCTTGCTCATGAACCGTAGGGGCAGGGATGATATCTGCCTCATCTAAGTCATCCTTGAAAAAATGATTGAGCTGTCCAACATCTAAAAAGAAATCAAATAGTGTTATGAGTTAATTTTAGGCAATTTGACCTCAAACATGCGTGAACAGATGCGTAAAATTGGGTGCGTGAGCTAGTAATTCATTTGGGCTACTCAAGGTCTTGATAAGTGAGGATGGGAAAGAAAGATTTGCATCGTAGAAGAATGTGAAGACGTTTTGAAAGATTATTACTTCTTATCTAGTCAGTACTACCGCTACTACTACTACGGGCCCATTCTCTCAAGCTGCCACGTTCGACGAAAGTTTGTCATATGACTCTGAATCTGACACTTGAGCAGCACTGATACTGTAGTAACTCGTAACATTAATCATGATGTTTTTCTATATATTTTTGCGAAAAATATTACGAAGATAGAGGAAAGTAATTTTAGCATTGATGAACGACATTCTCACATACTATGTGTGTGACTCTTATCAGTAATAGTAGGAATAATCATTATTACCGTCGGGATCATACTCCTTAGTAACCTTCGGCGGAGGTCGCGGCTCGGACCTCAAGATGAAATAGTTGATACATTGATCACGAAGCCAAACTCGAAACGCACCCTCTACATAGATTGGACGATCGGCTGGGTGTGACTCTATCAATGCCTGCTGATCAGGACTCTGGCCACTCACAATCCATGTGTGGTCGACCGCATCCTCCAAATCTTCAGCCTGATAGGGTAAAAAATTTCAGAATTTATTTTATCTGATCAGCAAGCCTATTTTTTTCCAACTTGACCCTCCGCATACTTCGCATTGAATTCCATCTTTTGCAATAATTACGTCAGAAGACTTTATCAGCTTCTCTATGCTGCTCGTGCACGTAGACGGAAGAAAGTGTTTAAGCATCTTGCATCAGCCACATTATCATCATCATATAAAAAATAAAGAAAGAAGGGTCACATTGAACGCTGCGTGGTTGTGTCCTACTATGACCAATCAGAGGATTTGCTGGGGGTGTGTACAGATCGAATACAAAATAGGTGAAGAGGTCTATTCACATTTCCTCACAAATGCAAAAATTCTAGTGATAGCATCTCACATTATAAATGGTGATCTTGGTCTGTAAGTCGACGGAGGTTATGCGCTGAATTGCCAACTTGACTAACTCAAGTGTATCATCAGGCAATGGGTCCGGTAGAAACCATGGCGACAGATTCTTAAACTTCGGCATCCAATACATCATACGCCCAAGCTTTCGGCATGGAAAGGATTTTCTGCCAAAAATTGTTGTCAACATGTCCTCCATTTCGCTATCGCCCATGACCCCTGCAGAGTAATCCAAAAAGAGTGAGTAACCCATACGTCATACCATGAATAATACGTTAGATAAACACAGGACCCTCAAGCTATAGTAGCCTTCGAAAGATTCTCGAGTGCAATGTAACCGCAATCAAAGTATCAGGGCTAAGATTGTTTCTACCAGAGATAAAGTAATTATTAGGATATCTGTACGTCAGCAACAGCTGTACTTGCGTACAGAAACGTATACACGCCTGAAGTAGAATACACGGCAAGATAGACATTTAATAATCGTATCATGCTCATCAGCACAATAACAATTTTTGCAGCTGAGTTTAATTACAGGCAACTAGAAACTACCCTGAGAGAATAAGACCCTTCCTCACCAAAGTCTTCCATTTGTTCCAGAACATCAATAGCACAATTTTGTTGCTTAGGATAATGCATGAACTCCACTTGCCAGAAAGTGGTTGCAACCATTTTTCCTTTGGGAAAAACGTCAATTAACTTCTTATAAGCGTCCAAATCACGATGAACGCCGAATAACTTCATATATCGTAGCGCTGCATAAATAAATTCCACATGACCCCTAAGATGTCTATCCCTCGTAGTGAACATTTGGATAGCCTCGAGAAATGTGTCCCTATTTTTATTCTTTACATCTTCAAAGAAAGTTTTGGAAATGAGAGCGGCGTTTGCGGTATATTTTTTCCGATAGTCCCTTTTGCGATCTTCTTCTGTGTATTCTTTCTCCTCCTGTTCTTCCTCTCCCGGCCTTCGTTTTCGCTCTTTCACTACTAAAGAAGTATTTTCGAATTTAGTAAGCTTCGTTACTTCTCGTATTTCCGCTTTGTCTGTATTCTTTTCTTCTGAAGATGGTTTTGGATCCGCTTTCTGACTCGCAGTAGCCGCTGCTGCTGACCAGTGTAATGACCGGTACTGTGCATTCTTGTCACCATGTAAATAACGGCACTGGGACAAACACGAAATTTTGCTTTGATTAAATCTAACCAAAGCCACTTCAGAACTTGATAATAAAAACATCTGTGAACGGAAGCTCTGAAGACGATTTACGCTCCGCACGAAACATTTCGAAATCCTCATGATGACTGCGTTACTCAGAAATTTATAAAAATGAAATAGCACACGACGATCAGAACTTCGGAACCATGAGGTTATTCCAAATTAGGGAATATTTATTCCTCAAGTATATTTAAAAGTATC
>JAQFYD010001818.1:0-11069 GCA_034694225.1 Bourletiella hortensis
ATATCCTTTTAATTATGAAGCCTGTTCTTCTAAATTTATAACTGCTGCGGTTACGAAAGGACACTAAATTTTTATGTTGGACTAGGATTATAACATCTTGCCTCGACCGCACAGTGGTGTACAGGCATGTCAAATGAGCGCGGAACCGACTGTACCAAGTTTAACAATCGGAGCTGACCCCCTGTTGTTGGAATATTCCGATAATGACGAAGAAGATGAATCTTCTAGCGATTCCGACAGTGATGAAGAATCAAAAATAAAGCGTCCTTATGTGTACCAGGGGAACGTGGTACCACAGAAAGAAACAGGAATGGACACATCATTTGTTACTCAGCCAGATGTATCTGAGCGGATGGTAACTTTCCAGGAGGACAGGAAGAAGAAAAATAATGTGTGGTCTCAAGTTTTGACGGATGAGCTGCAGGAAGAAGCTGTGGAGCAACTGGGATTCATAAATATGGACTCCAAGCGCCTTCGTATTGAGAGGGGGCCCGAATCATACGGCTATACCAGGGGAAGTACGGGACCATCCCGAAAACGGAAACTGAACCCATTTCTTAAAATAGATAGAGGAGCGAATTTCCAAGCTGATTCAGACATAAGCGATACGGGACTTAGTGATGATGATCTGGAATACATAAGGAAGAACGAAGCTACCATTCCAAGCAATTCAGAGACTACTACGATATCTGATGGAGCCTTCCCGGAGATATCAAAAGTGAATTTTATCTTTTCTTTGTTGATTTCATGCATGTGATGTATGAATTAATTATTTTAGTTATATTTATGAGTTAAAATATTTGATCGTTTAAAAACATCGGCGGTGAGTAAGTTTGGTTATCTTTCAGATGACTACTGCTGACGCGAGAGCAAAGCTCTACAAGATGGGAACAATGAAGAAGCTTGGTAATTTTATGGCTACGGAATTGTTGGAGAAAAAGAAGCCGATAATTGGTATGTAGCTATGATTTTGATAAACTTCGTTCCTACTGGCATTTTACAAATCAATTTTAATTGCAGTGCGTGCCGTTGAGATGCTAGGTAGATCATATTGTGTTCGCATGTTTATGAAAACGTTGAAAATCGAACGGAAAGGAGGATTGCTTGTCAAGGTATCCGCTTAATTTCATATTTTTAAGTCAGATTATTGTGGAGGCACATCAGTTAGCACTAAACAAGGATTGGTTTTCTGTCATATCAACAGGATGGCTCAAGACGGCGTACTCCTGGTGGGGTTTTTCTGCACATGATTCGTAAGGATACCAAATATTCTGAAGAACTGAAAGCGAAAGTGTTCGGTCCAGAGGATCAAAAGCAGTCGAAGCAGAGATCTTAACTTAAGCAGCATTCCATTTTTATTTTCTGGCGAGAAGTTAGCAAATCAACTAATGATGTAGTGTAGTGTGGTTTGTGAAGTGTGAAGTATAGTTGCTGTGGTGTGGAGTATTGAGGTGTGTATTGATTTCACACATAATAGTTTTTGGTTTAGTAATGTGCTAAATTTTGTGATGTATTGCACAATGCACAATACTGTTTTCCGGATTCTCCGACTGATTAGTTGTCTTGTCTTTTGCCTAGTTTTTTTGGAAATTGAAGAATGTCTTTTGTTCCTGTGCACAATCTTGTCAATCGCCTGAAGAATTGAAAAATAATAGTTTGCGAACATGTTTCTCCGTTCATGTATCAGGAATGGAGGTTGTCATGAAGTACCATTACTGCTTCTTCTATTTTGTCAACATGCAGTGTCCCTCTGCGTGTACGATGATTTAGACACACCCGTGCTAGATGTGAATGCCACGGATCCATCAATGAAGTCAACGTGCCACCAGACTAAGTACAATACTATTATCAATTCCAACATTATAACAGAGTGCAGCGTGGAA
This sequence comes from Bourletiella hortensis, assembly GCA_034694225.1. Taxonomy (NCBI): domain Eukaryota; kingdom Metazoa; phylum Arthropoda; class Collembola; order Symphypleona; family Bourletiellidae; genus Bourletiella; species Bourletiella hortensis. Next base: position 1,884 of record JAQFYD010001818.1, read on the forward strand.
ATGTGGAAGTCTTTAGTAAAGCCACTTTGGGACAAAAAGTTGGAGAATGACTGGTGGGGTGTCGCAGAAGAACACAATAAAATTATGGAGAAGGTCAAGACGGGCAATATGTCTTGGGAGCAGTTATGCTATCATCCATCATACTTCACTTACATGGAATGTTCTGTGTCTGGAGAATCTGGAAAAAATGAGAACAGCGACAAAAAAACTCAGTGCCAGTGTTATCCACGTTTTGAGGATCTAAAACTCGACGAAGACGGAATTTGTCGCGTAAAAGAAGGTTCTGAATGTGGTTATGACGAAATCTGCGAAATCGACATGAAATGTGTGCAGGGTAAATGCAAAAGGAGTGAAAACAACTCTGCAAGCTTTATTTGCTCATCTGTTGAATTACTGATTATCCAAATTCTGTTTGCATTCATTTTACAGCATTAAATGCGATGCCTAAATTTCGCTTTGTCATATCAGCAATTGGCACTGTATTTCCAGTCTCTTAGTTGATCGTCTTCTGTCGTTTTTTTCTCTTACTTGGGCCCATTGCAGCAACTATTTTGATGGTAGATTTATGATGACAGTCACAATGGATAATGCGGCAAGTTCATGACTTCTATGTTCTCAGAACAGGAGGCCCAGTGTAGTATTTGGCATACGTTTCTCGTGGAGCCGGACGGAATGACATTTGCGGCTGGCTGTTATCGTCAGTCTCAGCACCATTGGAGGTAACCGCAGCCCTGGCCTGTAGTGTTTGAGGATCTGCCGTATCTTCTACTTCCGATAGTGGGCCCTGGCGAATATTTTCTCCTTGAACAGTATCAGGAGACCCATCAGTCGGTAATTGAGAAAAGTTTGCATTTTGGTGCTGAACTTCTGTTCTCTCCTGCGTCGGCACTGAGTCAATTGCTTCAGTTCCGCCGACTATCTCGGTCACTCTATCTGTATCCATTACATGGTATATGAATAACGAGCCCTCACAGCAATCAGTACTGGTTAATTAGGTGCAGTTTACCTGGTAGTTTCTCCACAATCACGCCGGAGCGTCCATCAGTGGACAAGATCTGGGTATCTATTGGTACATTCGACAGAGAGTCAACTTTCTGGGAAGGTAAGGAGACCCCTTGAGGTGCACTTCCAGGGCTGTTGCCGACGGCTGCTAAAGCATTCGTTGCAGGGGAAATCGGAGCTGTTACAACATTATTCAGGGCTCTTATTGGAACAGTGGATGGCACAAATCCTGTTTTCAGCACCGTAGGGGCGTAGTAGGGAACCAAATTGTTGGTAACTGTGTACTGAATAGTATTGGTCACAGGAAGCTGAACTTGAGAAGCGTAAACTATGTTGCTGGAAGGAGCTAAAACAGTTCCTCTAATCAGACCTGGAGCAGCTCGTGCGGTCCCCAGTAGTGTAACCAAAATTATCTGTGGAAACCAAAAGTGAGTTTTCAGTTAGGATAACAAAAATCACAGTAGATAGGCGCACAAAGCAGCTGTATATTTTATGGAGCTAATTGTAAAAGGAGGCAAAGGTAACTTACGAAAGAGAACATTATAAGAAATTGTGTATTTTTAAGGTACACAAAGCAGGAAGAAAATGGAGACTGGAATGCTACATGAGTAAACAATGGACCTCCTTTATATACCTGATTTTTTAGGCATCAAACATGGTCATGACTCTTGTTCGTCATAGTCGCTAGTGTAAGAGATCTAGAAGATTCCTTGAACCTCATGAGTACAGAGTATTTTTATTAATGTGATGTTGTTGCAGAAAAAATGAGTCAAATAATTCCTCGTGCTGTAACGTAATCCTTGTCGTCCTCCTTAAATGAATTAGGTTTAATAGTATGGTAAGAGAACGGCAACTTCAAAATATGGTCTGCCTACTGCTGACTCTCGACTTCCTGGCAATTATTAAACGTGCCCCACCTGCAGCTTCTCAATATCACTCAGTGCCTCTGCGTCATCTTTGTCTAATTCAGTATCATGATGCAAATATATGCCACATTCAGGCGTAGAACTATGAAACAGTTGTTCCAAAGGGGTGACGTTATGAGTCTTCTGAAAAAGAATAGCGAATTCTATCGCAGCGAAAGTAGTTGATGGACGCAAATCGAGTAAACTTTTGGTAGAAACTCTAAGAGAAGGAAATGAGATTGGGTATCGTTAAGAGATTGATATTATGCCAATTTATTTGTCATTTTGTCGCCCGTTTCATACAAAATTAAATTTGTGACCCATTACCACTTTGCGTCTTTTGCTGTTCACTGAGATGTTGATGAGTGAACAGCACAACTGAAGAGTAGAAAAATGGGGGATCATCCACATATTGTACAAAAATCAAGTCTCTTTGTAAGTAGTTCGAGTACAAAACAATTAAAATTAATGGACATTTATGTAACAATCATAAATCGTGACAGATTTTTAAAATTCCATTGGCGAACTTTAATGAGCCTTGACGAGAACTGGGGATCCAGCGAAGTGGCTGCTGTAAACAACTTGGTTGAAAGCTGGAGCGGCAACAACGGGGGTGGCAACTGGAACATCGTGGATGACCTTGCGGACGGTGACCTCAGGTTGGATTTGAGTGATTTGAGGTGTGTAAACGGTGTGGGTGCGGACTGGAGCCAAAACCTGAGCAAGGAAGTAAGTATGTTTAGCCTTTCACTTCCTTCAAGATTAATCTAAAAGCTATTTATTTACCTTCTCTTGGGTGACAACATCAGCTGGAGTTGGGCGTTGGATTTCAACACGTTGAAGGGATGGAGCAGCCAAGACGGAAGCAGCTGGGGCAGCGCTCAAGAAGGTGGCAGCTGGGGCAGCGCTATAGACGGTGGCAGCTGGGGCAGCGCTATAGACGGTGGCAGCTGGGGCAGCGCTCAAGACAGTGGCAGCTGGAGCGGGAGCTGGGGCAGCAGCGCTTCTCAATTCGACATTCTCAACGACTTCGGTATCGTCAGAAGCTGGGGCTTCGGGGGCTGGGGCAGGGGCTGGAGCAGCTTCTACGAAATTGATTTGCAAGTTAGAAGGGCTGGGGAATGCGGGGAATGCAGGGAATCCAGGGATAAGAGGGGACTGGGTGGTAGCTTGGCCTGGGTCATTAGGGGCTTGGCCTTCAGTGGGTGGGCTAGAAGTTGCTGGGGGTTGTGTTGGGATTCCTGGGACTTGTGGGAGTCCACCGGCACCGGGAATGTTAGAAATTTGATCACCACCGGGAAACTGACCAATTGGATTAGCAGTGGTGCTGCCATCAGAACCGCTACCTTGTCCAGGTTGTCCTGGAACTGAGGGAACGTTGGGGATTGCAGGGACTTGAGGAAGTTGAGGATTTTGAGGATTTTGAGACCCTGAACCTGAACCTGATTCCGAACCACCTTGTGGAGTATCTGATGGGGGTTGTGGAAATTGGGGAAGTTGAAATGGGAGGAGAAAAGTCTGACCTTGAACTGGGGCAGCAGCTGGGGCATCAGCTACAGCAACTGGGGCAGCTGGAGCGGAAACAACGGCGGGGGCAGCAGAAATGAAGCCGGGAAGGGCAGGGGCAGCAAGAGCTGGCTTGATGATGTTCGTAGAATAACCAGTAACAACATTTTGGACACCATAGTGGACGGTCTTGGTGACGGGGACTTGGACTTGGGCAGTGTAAACGGCTGGAGCAGCATAGGCAACTCCGGCTGGGGCAACAAGGCCACCATGGAGAAGACCTGGAGCTGGGGCAGCGACTACGGCAGCAGCCAAGAGTGGCAAGAGGACCTAAATTCGGATATTATCATTAGTCAGAGTTACTTTCTTAATCCAATGCTGCACTTGTGAATCAAAATTCTACTAGAAAATTCACTAATTCACAAATCTTTCCTGATCGATCCCTCATTTCTCACAGATTCGTTTCACTTACCAAAGGACTCATGTTGATGTGCTTTTGAGCTGTTTCTGGACAAGCTACGATAAGCGAGCAAATGCGAATGATACTCATGCCATGGAAATAGTTTCCTTTTATACCTCATTCCAGATGCCATGGATATAACATTGTTCCCCTGATGATGAAAATTCTGCCTTCTAGACGACCATAGAAGAATCTAGTAGGTAAAAATCCGTTTTAAAAAAGTTCACACTATAGTATTATCTTCCGTCCTTAGCATGGTCATACAAGATGAAGCTTAGTCGTCAGTGTTGAAAAAAATGGGGGAGACGCTGGAGGACTTCCTTGCCAGCACCCTTATCATCATTATAGCCGCGAACCAACCGCCCAACGATCTTATTACTCACGCTGCTCAATCATGTTATGAGGAGTGTCATGGAAAATTGTAACAAAAAAAATTTGGATTTATTATTGAACTGGCGTCGCCAATGATAGCAGCACAATAATCAAGACATTCCTTCTGCTCCCCTTGCATGTAAATTCAGTTGAGAGTCTTGTCAATGTAGTAATTTAGCTCCGGCTCCTAATGGAGAGTACCTTTCATTATTTTAGCTACAATAGTTTGCTAATTTCTTCCACTTATCTTCACATCTGAAGTACGTAGTTAAAACCTTACAAATTTATTGGTCAGCTTTGCAACATAGGAATATGTAAGATTGTGGTCCAGTTTTCTTATAGCTATGTGCCCAAGGGGTTGTAGGTTACTTGTTGCGTCTTATGGAATCTAATAATAACGGACAAAAAGATAGAAAAATCACACTGAAGGAATCTTACGGTTCCACCCAACTCTCAAATATCCGGCATTATTAGCCTGCGACGTTTTTGTACATAAGAACTTGACCGCAAATTCACCTAATAGCCACAACTTGGGCTGCATACGTTCAAAGAATAGTAATCTTTTGAACTGTCATACGTTTGACCATGAAGGTGATGGCAGATAAGTTTCAATTGTATGGAAAGTAAGTGTAATTCAATTTGAGGAAGAGTTTACTCATAGAAGGACGCCACATATGAACGTCTGTGGCCCTCAACTTTTTATAACTTTTATTGGCGTGTAATGATCGAGCACTTGATCATTGCTTATTTGCATGCAATTCATGATTTGCTCATAATAATCCTCTACTAATTGTGAATAATTTTTGCATGATGACAGAATGGTTATGGGCTTTCGTATAGAGGTAACGGATTCTTGGCAGGTTGCTGTTTGATATTAGTTTCAGGAAATGATAGCACAGCCTTTGATTTGCACCAACAGTTAATTAGACATGATGCACATAGTTAATCATTGACTTGGGAACGTATGCACCCTTTGGAATCATAATACGTAAACCTTGATCTACGTGGCATAAATGCAATAAAAAACAACTTAATTTATTTTCGGGTGTCATCGTATGTTACAATTTATGCAGACAATTTTCAAACAGTATTTTTTAAAGATGAGGCACGACTCTTACGCACTTTTGCGAAGTAAAAAATAGCACAAGCTTTTTTCCTCCCGGTTTTTGTTCAAAGTTGAAAGGAACTTCTGAGAAAAAGGCGCAACCAAGGTACTACCTTCATAGTTTTTTCAACCAAAATATTCCTGCCGCTATTCACGGCTCCCCTCGAGGTCACGCATTGTGTACAGTCTTAATAAAACAGAAGGAAGCAAAACTATTGCTGGACGTGTGTCTATAGGGAGGGACAAATATGGAAAAGAGAGCAAGCTACTCCAGGATTGGTCATAAAAACTAAACTGTATCAGTTCTAATTGCCATGAAAAAAGTTGCAAATTCACTTTTACTCTTAATAAGAATAAGAGTGTGTGGGATGGCGACGAGCCAGTTATTGTGAGCCAGTTTTTTTGCACAAGCGAAGTAGCAATACTATAATAGCGAATTCAAAGCAGTAGCCTTGGCTCAGGTTCATCTCAGTTCCAGCAGCAAGGTTCCATTATTACCTAAGACCATGTTGCAAATGAATTGCTCCATCATGTCGTAATGAGTTTAAGTTCAGTTCTTTGTATGTGGAGTACCTTAGTACTACGGAATTTTTCTCTCCGTTTGTTTTGCGTACATGTATGCCTATTGTCTATGCTCGGATGGAACGGCTTTTTTGGGGCTGTGTGGAGAGTAAATGTATACTTCGCAAGCGGTTTGAAGTGTCTGTTATGCAACAATGTGTAACATAATCCAAAAGATCAGTTCGGCTTTAGCATTAGATTTCTCTGTTGTGGATGCCTACCGGGTCTAAAAAGTTGTGTAACAGAAATGGGCACTATTATTAGTAAGCTGAACCGAGAGCTGGCTGAAGCGAAATCAGAAGTTCTTGTCTTATGAAGAGATATGCAAGGAGCTACCACGCCCTTGGCCTTGATCAAGGCCTTTGCGTATTCATTTTCAGCTTCTTTTGTGATCATGTTAGATTTACAAAAATGTTAGAGACTATTTGGAATTGGAACTATTCAGACCATCTCTATGCTTGTCTACAGAATCCATGAATTTCTCGACCAAATGCGCACTTCTTTTCGACTGAATATTGCCGTTGGAAATCAGCAAGCTTGGAGAGTGTAACTATTAACTGTTTAGAGTTTTCATCAATTTCCCGGAAAAATCGACTTGATTTCCGCTGTGGTGTGCCACAATGTTTACAATAATTTTACTTCATTGACTGGTGTTGCGACTGCTCTTATGGTAGCATTGAGAGACTGTTTTACTGTAACGTAAAGTTCATAACAATAATAATTGTAGAAATTGGAATTATTCCTCAAAATCCACCATTGTGCTTTGAAACTATGAACCTTTGGTGCGAATAGATGCTTTGTTGATGCTTACTGTTGCTATTGCTTTCCTTTGCATTAAATCTTTCGTGCTGCTACAACTGGCGTTCCTCTGTGATAGATGAAGTAGTTGGTAAGCTATGCGTACTTGACAAATAAGGAGCGAGTCGCTTTTTAGTTATTCACTTCGCTAGCACACGTCAATCTCTCTTACATTTCCCCAGCGTGTTTAACACCTATAGCATTGAGAGAATGACATTTACTGTGGGACCTACGGATTCCCGATTGGAGTTACAGGGAAAACAGACGGGGCCAAGGTGGCTTTCCTATTTCATATAAAAAATGACCCCGATTTCGTATGTTGAAAATATTTTGTATTCTCCTCATTATAGTCAGAAAACTTGACACAAAAGTTTCAGCAAGCATGCTGCCTGCAACCCTACAAAAGTTTCCGGGTTGCATTCATCTGCACAGTAGGCAATCAATCTCAGAATACCTTAGGTTTGAAACAACAGTTTTTATCAATACAAGTGTTTGACGGAGAGTGCATAGATAATAGTTATACTCTCGTCAAATACAATGTCAACAGGTAAAAGACGAAATTATTGTTGTCTTCCTACTAATTGTTTACCAGCTCAATATTGTTTATGAGCATAATTTGCACGGGTGCAGTCAGTGCGTAAGACAAAGATGCAACCTCTCACATGCATAATGGTCGTAAAAGTCTTCAGATTGCATCATTCAATATATGCCATGCATTTATAAAATGATTTCATCATCACTTCATCACATACACTGTACTACCATTTATCTCTCAAGAGTCTTGTGATTTCCATTCACTGGGACTACAGGGATATAGGAATCGGTGTGTGGCTGTCCGGGCTGTTTCGCTATGGAACCAAGGTATTTTAAAGCTTACTGAAACTCTTGAGAGCTTTAGCATCAAGCTTTAAACTACCTTGCTTTGTAACCATATTCGTAATAACTATTGACTGGCAAACTTAAGTTACGCTGGCAATTAATTAGACCAAACCCACGCCATCTTACTTGTTTATTGCTACCTCCGTAATGAATTGGACGGACGTGCACAAAGCATGCGAATTGGAAAGGGCTAATAATAAATAATCCCTCGCCTTATCTTGCTTACCTTGACAAGTAATTGGCTACTAAATCTTGTAAATGTGGACTCCTCCACCTTTTTGCTGTGTTATCATTTATCACCTGACCGGCCAACATGGAAGCGGATGAATGGAACTATTTTGCGGCTTTCAAAAATTTATGACGATACGACGATAAGTTTCTGATTTAATTGAAAATAGTCTATCCGTATAGGAATGTACATTACCCTGCAGTGGATACAGGGCATGAAGGCATGGATCTTTTGAATGTGCCCTAGCTTTTCGAGCAAGGTTCCAGGCCCGGCCTCATACCACACTGTGTTGTATAAGCCTTGGTTCACAGCTGCAGTGCAACTCTGCGATTGTAATGAAATTATTCCCAGAACTGTAAGTAACCCTCATTCGACCAAATAGGAAGCCAGAATGGCAACTGCTGGAGGAGCATGACGCGCTTTTATATGCGGATACTGAATGACTGGAAAAAGGTTGTGACTTTTAGGTCCAGCCGTTGGGCATCTTTGTCTGGGCGTGGTAGGGCTAGGTCTTTGACCATCAGCCTTGACTTTTACAACTTGGACTTTTCGTCCTGATGACTAGAGACTGATGAGTGATTGTAATTTGCCTTAATTGCTGATGCAATCACGAGAGATGAACCAGTTCATTTAAATTTTGTGGTTTTATCCAGACAACTGGCCACCAGCTCGTATGTCTTCTATTGACCATGTTCAATTTTTGTAAATGTTTTTTCCCCACTTCTGCTATCTTTTTTCGGTCTTACAACAGATGTGGATTAAGCAATTTTGAGAAACTGGATCTGTCAATCAGAATGAAGTGGTCGTAAATCATATGCAAAAATTGAGCAATACAGAATAAATGAACCGGATTTACCATTTTATAGTGACAATACCTGTTAGGAATTGCTTATGTTAAAAATGGGGTTCCTGATGTCAATGTCATACTGACGTTTTTCAAAATTTCGAGTGTGTGGCAGTGACATAGCCGTGACGTAGCCTGTCATGTCCCATTCGTGAGTAGCTTCAAGCCAGACATGCCAAACTGTCTGTTATAACATGTGCAGCTGGACAGACTGGTCATGGAAATAATATGTTTTCGTGGAGTCGTTATTGGGCGTGGATTTGACACGCTTAAAACTTATGCCATGGAAAGTAATAATATTTGGCATATTCGCCATAATAATATCTGTCCAAGCGTATGGACGACAGGTACATTTTGCGAGCATTAAAGCTCCTAATATTACTATGGTTGGAGGCACTTGTCAAATTTATATATTATGTGCTGGAAGAAAGATGCACCTCTTTATCCTTCCCTACGCAAATAAATTGCATAAAGAGAGCACACAAAGGTTAACATGCAGGACAGGCAGGTAGGCCGGTTTGGCAG